>JBAMYA010000016.1:3812548-3837194 GCA_037176975.1 Arrhamphus sclerolepis
TGCTGAACTGTGGTCAGAGGCTATCACTGCTTTAGTTGGCTTATCAGTGCTAACCAGATTGCCACCAGATTGGCTGGAATAACATAACACAGTTGTGTTATTACTAATTCTTTTTAACTTTGCTGTCTGCAGCTTTGGGATGGCATGAGCCACTCCAACCCTGAACATGTAAAATGGGCTTCCCCTGTTTGAAAAATCTGCAGCCGCCACTGCTCTCAGGGTAACGCGAGTCACTGTTACAAGTGCCTCAGGCACAACGTTTAACTATAATTATAGAATAAAAAAAACCCAACAACATCCAAACCAGCTCAAAATGAAGAAAGTGTGCTGTTTCTGTTGAAGTCAACGGGGATTTTTCTTGAAGTTGTTGGACTTCAGTGGGAGCCTGTTCTGTGGTGTGCTGTGATTGGCCAGTCTGCGTTTTGGGGGCGGGGCTTGCAATAGGTCAATTCTCGCTGTGTTCTAAACTTGAAAAACAAAGCACAACAAAGTCAAAGAATAATTCTTCTTGAGTATTTTCAAAGACGTCCACCACAAAATTCAAGGATCAAGGATCCACAAGGTTAAACTGATCTGATTGGCTCTGCAAGACTTTTTGGTACAAAGGTCCCAGTAGATTTTAAATTTGCTTGAGGTATGTCTAGATTTCTACTATTGAAAAACTAAAATATATCTTTAGCTAAGACACATTTATAGAATTTTTAAAAGTTGAATTAATTTAAAAAAAGGAGAGCTTTGTTAAACGATATTAAAATTGTATGAAGAAGTTAAGGTTGTCATGTTACATCAAATGGCACTGAAAACACATCCTTGAATAGTATTGTAAATACCTCATGTAGAGTATCCACAGGCACAATGGAGTTTTATAAGTTTAGAGTTCTCTGCACTCCATTTCCTGACCAGGACGTGAACTCCTTGCTCATCATTTTATTTTTATTTTTATTCACAGGCTCCTGTCTGTGTATTTGGTTGTGTCTATCAGGTGACCCTTTTACCACATATAGCTCCACTGACTGAAAACTGGATGGGTGGTCTGAGATGTTCTCTCTTCGACCACATGAAACGATAACGTGACATGGTCCTGGAGTACACCTGCACATCCAGACCATGGTGTCAGATGCTGCTGTCTAGACAGGACCCCTTTTAGTAAACATCCCAGGCTGATGTTGAAGCATTTGTTGCTGCAGTCTCATATCGCCACGGCGACTACATCAGACCGCTGACACCAAAGAGCATTTCATGTGCATTGAGCAGATGCCAAAAGACTGACCAACAAAGTATTTCATGCCCTGGGATGAAAACAGGTTGGTACATCAGTAAATACAAGATTTTCAGCGCCTGTCATGTTGCTTTTTGAAAGTGAAATACAGTTTATGACTTGATGAAAGCGAGTCGTGCAGCAGCAGTAACTCAGCAACACAGCAGGAACGTTGACGGGGGTCAAGTCCCTCTTTCTAGAGGCTTTTGGCCAGAAAATATGTTGGTATTTGTGTGTTTAAATCTGCACAGTAGAACCGCTCACAAACTAATGTGCATGCATGGATGGACTGGCTGCCACTCACAGATTACAAACTCTGGGATTAAAGCACACAATGAAAACGTTTGCTTCTTTCTGAAGTCAGGAAGTTATAACTCAGCTGTGTTTCACACAGCAAATAGAACTTTACTTCTTTATTCAAATGATTCTATATTTAACTTTGAAAGTGTTGAAAAGAAAAAAAAACTCAGTCTTTAATCTGTACAGTATGTGTTTATTCTGAGGAACTTGTGGTTCGTGGCTCAGAAAATGTCTTTACCAAATCACTTCTCAGAGGAGTATCCAGTTAAGCCCAGATATAAACAGTATTGTAACACTAAATTTAGGTTTCTCATGCGGCTCGGGGTGACGTGCACATCTCACTCTCTCATGTTACTTCCTGCTTCTGCACTTGAAACTGCCAAGCAAAGGAAGAACTTTTAAAAACACTCCCATCATTCTTTATTATTCCTATTATTCTTTCACTGTTTCTTTGAACTGGAGTCCAGCAGCCCAAAATATTTTCAACAAGTTAAAATTCAGTCTTCATTAGTCAAGTACTGTCCTTAAAATATGTATTTATATATAAGAACACATAAAGCCCTTAAAGGATGAGTTTGCCCAGTAAAGGTTTGCACATGGTTATTAAAATACTTTGAATAATCTTGTGTTAAGATGTGATATGTTAACTCTTCACATTCAAACTTAAACCAATGATAATCTATGTATTATGCTACATTGTACATTACAAATGAAATTCCATTTTAAAATTGGAAGTTTACAGCTGAATCAAATATGTTTCAATCAGATAGTACTTCTTCATAGCTATTTTGGTTTTGTTTCAAAGTCTCCAAAAAAAAAAAAAAAAAAAACCACAACACCTTTATGTTGTGAGAAAAACTTTGCTGATCATGTCTTGGTGTTTTTCTGAGCCAGTAACTGGTTTTTCACTTTTTCAAGGACAGTTGTTCCTTTTTAAAAAAAAAAAAACTTTGCGTAGGAGTGTATGTACGCCGAAAAGCCGAGAATGGCGTATGCCAAAAAAAAAAAAAAAAAATCCCCACTTTAGAACCATACGTACGCACACCAGCAAGCAATTTCCCTTAAATAAATAATAAATCACAGCTGCACCTCAACGTTTGCGTAAAAGGTTCCTCCTCTTGTCCTAGAGGCCCTCTACACGCCCACATTCTACCATAAATGGTCGATTCAATGTGTATTTAACCGAGTCAGCTGATCAATGACCAGCAGAGCCAGAGTTAACCCCCCTTTGACTCTCATGTTATCTGTGCCAGGCTTTGCAGCAAAGTTAAACACTTAAACAAACTTAAACTTAAACATAAAACATAATCACAGCCTGGTAGAAAAAAAAAAATCTGTGGTTGCATTTTACATCCGACTGTGCGCACGGTGAAATTTTTTTATACCACATCAGATAAATTTATGTTAAACAATAAAGCTGAAAAAATCATCAGACATGCTAGCATGTCTGATTGGCTAGCTTGCTAGACAGCTAGCCAGTGGCTCTGACGTTGACTTTGACAGCTTTATCCTGCCTCGTTGCAACATGGAGGAAAAATGGGCTTCAAATGTGTGTGTGTGTGTGTGTGTGCACGTGGACCTCCACACATGAAAAACGCACTGAGAGGAAGTGGGAGCTTCAGTGTTATTTTATTGTGAAAACATCTGACAGGACAAACTTCGTACCGCTGCATCCACACCCCTCCCCCGACACCCGACATACAGTAGGCAGTCAATTATGCATGATTTTAGCAAGTACTTCTGAAAAATAGAGTAAAACAAAACAGAGAGAGGTTATCCAAGAGGAGGTGTAAGCTAGATAGAGAGAGAGAGAGAATTTACATCTGTAGCCATGACGACAGTGAGGAGGCAGTGTGGGTAGTTGACTGTGAATAAATAAATAAATAAATGGCTTCTGATGGAATAAGTGTCTCATTTTCCTGGAGACCCTCCCTCTAAGGCAGAGCGGGTACAGCACTGTGTTAGCATGCACACACACACAAAAACA
This sequence comes from Arrhamphus sclerolepis, assembly GCA_037176975.1. Lineage (NCBI taxonomy): Eukaryota > Metazoa > Chordata > Actinopteri > Beloniformes > Hemiramphidae > Arrhamphus > Arrhamphus sclerolepis. The sequence goes on from JBAMYA010000016.1 coordinate 3,816,094, forward strand.
ACCAGCACTTAACGCATCCTGCAGCCACACCTCCAGCTGCCCCGCAGGTACGGAGCATGACGCAGCATCCAGCAGAAACACGGAGAAAACAGCAGAACTCAGCAGACGCTGCTGGGTAGGACTCAGAAAATCCTGTCCAGACCACCATTCGTGACATCAACGTTATCTGGCAGCATGTGAGGCAGCTGGAGAGGTGTGTGACCTCTGCTAAGTGAGGAAGGATAAACACGATGTCAGGGCAACACAGAGACACAGGAACCCTGGTCGGCTCGCCGAGGCCACGGCAATGTGGGCAAATCTGAAAACACTCAAGCACCAATGACTTCAACGCCCCACTACTATTACTATCAATGGTGAAGCAAAGGAGGTGTCATAAAGTGCATTAATACCGATGGTCACAGACAGACAAGCTATTAATCCACCTTTTATATTGTTTTCATCCTGTTCAGGGTCTCAGGGGCTGCTGGTAGTTGCCAGATCAGCGTAAACAACCAGGCATGCTGTCACTCAGACTTGTGGTCAATTTAGAATCACCAATCAACCTAACAAGAATATTTATAAAAAAAAAAAACAGCAAAAAAACCTGCACACATGCAGATGCAAACTCCACACAGCCACGACTCGAGGCCGTGTGGCAGCAGCCATCTGCAGGCACTCGCAGGTTTAAGCGCGCTTTCCTTTACTAACCTCATTAGAGAGGTCATAGTGGCTGTTTTTCAAACCATAAACCCAATACTGATGTATTTACAGTAAGTACTACATACTAGAGCAGAGACGGTACTTAGCATGTAGCATGCTACCTTAAGAATGATTCAGGTTTGGCATCACATGGTCGCTGTAACCAGATTCCACTTTAAACTGGTCAGTTGTAGCATCTGAGCGTTTGTCACATACTTCTTTATCAACATCAGTTAATACTACAGTACTAGTACTTAAAGGAGTCGGTGACAACTGATGAGGTTTTCGCTGATGACGATCCCTTGAAAGGGAGTCCCATTTCATAAGGTCAAATTTCCCTGTAACTACTATTTAAAGGGAATAGAAGACACTGAAGATGATGGCGAAGGGGCAACACTACCAATGGCACTGAGATTCACTTATCTGGATTCCTTCTCTTTGATCAGTGTGCTTTTGAAAATGGTAGCTCAATCAAGTAGGTGATTGACACTAATTGGTCCAAAAGTATTTGTAGTTACATGATCTTGGAGTTGTAGAAAGTCTGTGACAAATCTGGCAAACTTCTAGAATCAGTGAACAGCTGAAAATAACGTCACATTTCCTCCAGATTGTGACCATTAACATTTCAATGTTTTTTCTACTACATTCACGATACATGAGAACAAAGACCCCAAAAGTCTGGTTTTCTTTAAAAAAGGAAAAGAAAGAAAATTCAAGTCCACATGACCACAGAGAGAATCTACTCAGCATCTTTTTAGTGTCTCTATGTTGCAGTTAATGGAAGGCACAGAAAAACAGATGGTAGCACGTTTCTGTGTACGTATGAGGCAACCAATAGAATTTAAATCAATATCACATCCAAAGTATAACAGCTACAAAATAAAATAAAATAAATAAAGGATGTAACAGCAGAATGGATGACATGTGGTCTAAAACACACGTTTGGACTGCAGATATGTGAAACAGAGAGGGATAAAAGTTTATGGCTTTGTCCATCTGTGCTGGTGACGCAATAAATCAAACACATTTGCAGATAATACAGTCTGTAGCACTGGAACGACAAAGTAACAAATAAAGCCATGAAATGTACAGTTTTTAAACATTTATACTGTAAGACTGGATTCATTCTGCTGGGTAGCCTGCTAACGCATAAAAACAGACACGTTCAGACTCTGATCATGCAACATGATTTATGTACAGTTTAGAAAAAGACTAACTTTTCTTTCTTCGAGGTCTGATGTTAAGTTAAAAACATTTGTTCTAGTAGGTCAGTTCAGAGTCCCTAAACGTATTTAAAAAAGTGTCAGAATAATGGGGAAGGACTTTTTTCCCCTTTACTTTAGTAGTTAGTGTCTTGTAGAACTTGGCCTCCACAAGGCCCAGTTCTTCTCCCAGAACTGGTGCAGAGACCAGTTTGGGTGCCTTCCTGCTCACACAGCCGTTAACAGATCACAGATCTCTTTTTGGATCTCCTCTGATTTACCATGAAGTCATGCAATGATGCTCCTTATACGTCCACAACTGTGATTCTAATGAACTTATATGACGTCAGTGTGACTTCCAGAAGCTTCTAATGGCAAAAACATCATCGTGTCAACTTCTTTAAGGCCACAATCAACCAGGTAACGTTATATGTAAAGACTTTGAGGGATGCAATAGATTTGAAAAGTTCCTGTCACTCATTATTCTGACATTTTACCAAAACAAAAAAGTCTCCTGAACTTTGCTGTCAGACATGGAGAGAGAGAGATTAAAAAAAAGACAGAAAAAAGAGCATGCATGTTTTTCTAAACTGTATATAAACTTCAGGCTGCAACTGTAACTAGAAATGATGAGTTTGAAGCAACGCAGCTCTGCCAGAGAAGAAACCATATTCTTCTGTTTAAAGGACAACTTTAATTCAGTTATTGTGTCTTTGTGTTGGATGATCAACTAAAGGTGGCGTAGATGCAAAAAAGTCTATCTTAGCATTAAACTGGAGAAAGTGAGAGGCACGTGCACAGACAGACTCCAGGTGGCGCTCAAGTATCTGTCCTCATCCTCGGACTTGACAAGAGCCTTTTCTTTAAAGTCGCAACCTAATGTCAAAAAATTCAGGATAAAAAAACTTAATTCTACAAAAAAAATCATAATTTTACAACTAAAATTTGTGAATTTTTGTCCAAATACTGGATTGTTATGACAAAAAATGATTTCATGTAATAAAGAAGTCACAATAGTCTAAAATTTGCAGTTTTACTATAATTGGAGATCATAATTAATATATATAATTAAAAATATAATTATTATAATTGGAGATTTATGCCAAAAAGATTTTGCAAATCATTATTGTTCCAGAAAAAGTTGCAAGAATTAGTTTTTTTCATGTCTTTTTTGAGTCGCAACTTTATAGGAAAAGTTTTTGTTTTTTCAAAAAGTTGAGGATTTTTGTCTGAGTTGCAATTTTGTGATTTTACAACAAAAAGTCATTATATGATGCTGAGAAGTTGTGATTTTCTGAAATTTAAGATTTTGTGAAAACATTTGTCTTTCTTCATGAAGACGTTGTTTTCTGTAGTTTTTCTGATTGGCCCCTCAGACCTCCACTGGTCCCTCAGACCTCCACTGGCCCCTCAGACCTCCACTGGCCCCTCAGACCTCCACTGGCCCCTCAGACCTCCACTGGTCCCTCAGACCTCCACTGGTCCCTCAGACCTCCACTGGCCCCTCCCCACCCTTTTCGCTGTTTTCAGGTTAGATGTTGCGTAAAGTCATTGTTGTTGTATTTTCTTTCTAAAGCTCGCTTATCTGAAATTTTTCCCAGTGTCATCGATCGCTATGATAAATACCAGTCCTCCCATTGTAATCTTTCTCACATATTTTATCTCTATCCACTGGTTTATCATTTTTTTGGCAACGTCTTAGAAAGTTTAAATTTGAAACCCTCCCCTCATTTAGCCATACTTGGTCTCCCATCAGAACACAGACACCTCTCTATTAATCAGTTGGAAGTTTTATCATTTACTTCATTAACTCTTCCTCTGGAGCGCTCGTCGTGGTCCCTCCGCTGTCCAGAGGCTCAGGGACGTAATGTCTTTCCTTAAAATTGAAAAGATAAATCACTCTTTAAATGGAAACTCCCAGAGGTTTTTTGATAAATGGCAGACTTTTCTGAATTTCTTGAAACTATTAAGTTGTTTGCTATGATGGTGTCCTACTTCCCTCGACTTGTGACACTTTGAGGTTTTTTTCTTTCTTCTATTTATTTTGGTGGTATTTAAAAGAAGGAGCACATAACTAGTAATTTGGTTTATATTACTGATATTTCTGTAATGTCTGACCATGTAAAGCCATGTTCTGTTCATGCAGTTATCAATAAAGTTTTTTTTAAAAAGTTTTTCTTATGACAAAGTTGCAATATTCTGAAATTTGTGGGTTTTATGGAAAAGAATGTCTATTTTAGGATATAAAGATTTGATTTCATGTAAAAAAAAGTTGATTGAGTGGAAAATCGATATGTTACGGCAAGAAATTTGTGAAATTTGTGACTTTATGACAAAACATTGTGGTTATAGAACATAATGTATACTATTTTAAAATAAATGAATTATAACAAAGTATAATTTAACTGAGCGTGTCCTTTTCTCTTGACTTGAGCACCTGTCCCCCAGAAACTCAATCGATTGATTGTATTTGATCAATGGAATGTTGGCGAATCTAAAAAGTTCTAAAAACCTTTTCGGTTCGGTTCAATCCAGCTGCTCCGTTAGCTCAGAGCCAACTGGTACCATTCAAATAATCTAACTTCCAGAAAGGAAATCCATAACCGTCATTTCCCTGAAATACAGTAAAAGCCTGAAGACAAAGCAGATCATTCACACATTAAGAAAAGAAGCAGCCCAGTTTTAGACGATGTCGTCCGTTAACGATGCTAAAACAGCAAATATGTACTTCAGTCTAATAGTAGACGTCGTCAAAAAAATGAATATAAACACTCCTACTCTGTGAGACGCCTGTATGTGGAGCTAAGAAAAGAACAAAAACACTTCAAATTGGGTTGTTTGTTTTACTTTCATGATACCTGAACCAGCTGTTTGTGTAAGTAGGCTCCCTTCGTCCTGCTGAGGACAGTAGGATCATTTGCACTGGCATGTTTTTTATTTATTTCCTTTTTTTAAATTTAACATGAGTTCACGACTCCGCTGCTGAAAAAAGGCGGGTCAAGAGGAAACGGACTGAGCAGAAAAGCAGCATCTGTAATGGTTTGTTTAGTGCCTAAAAGCTCCTTTGTGTATCGCTGGATTTCCATTTTCTCGGCTAAATGAGCAGTTAAAGTCAAGCGCCAGACACTCCTGCTGCAACTGCTGAGTAAGACGCAGCGTGCCGTTGACATCAGCAGGAGTGCTAATGCTAATGCGCTGGAGGAGTGTGTGCATTCTTTTGTGCTGCTGACCCTGGATGAGGCCACGCTGAGAACACAGCCATTCATTTAGCAGAGGATGGGACTCGGGGCTGCAGGCCAAGCCGGTCGCTAAGCTCTCTCTTAGGAGCTCAGGAAGAAGTGTTTAAAAAAAGAAAAAGAAAAGGAAAAGTAAGGCTTCTCTCATTCTATCTAAATAAGTAACTTTTGGATTATAATGTACAGAAAAAGTAAAAAAATAAAAGTCTGAGAGTATAAAACATTCTCTCCTTCTCTCCTTCTTGTATAACGTTTACACAACAGCCTGTGATCAAATTCAGCGTGATGGAAAGTGCAGTTATTAACCTTGACGTTGCTTTGCATTAATCACATTAAAGGATGAAATACAGTCTTTGATTCTGAGATGCTGCAGTCCGTTCAGACACGAGGAGCTGCCTCCACGTCTACGAGAGTCGGCTTCACATGGACAGCAACACTCAAATGATTGACGTTATTCTAAATAAGACAATAATCCAATTACACGTTTACACGAGTTACTTACAGAATATTAATTTCATTTTACATGTTGAAGAGCATAGTTTAACTGTATTAATGGCACGTCCATTATGTTCCTGCTCTTTTCCCTCCAGACTTCTTCACGTCTTCATGCGATTTCTTTTTTCTTTTTACCGTAAATACAGTCTGATCTTCTTCAGATTAAGATTTCACATCTTAGTTTCTTATTCATTAGGTTCATATTTTTTTTCCATGTAAACATCCAGCATGATGATGTTTGCATGGGGCGACAATCTTCCTCATCATTGTTATGATTATTTTCTTCTTTTCTACCACAATTTTGGCACTTTTCACAGCAATTTTGAAAAATAAAGCGCAAAAAAACATCAGAATGAGCGGCTCGATTGGTTTGATCTTTTCGTGTTGATCCATCATGCGACAGAAACTATGAAATTTGACAGGAATCAATGAAAAGCTGCTGCTGTAGCTCACTGCTCATTTATTCTGCAGCTTCATTTAAACTTTAAATGTCACAACATGCATCTAGGCTTTTTTTTGTTTTACATAAAATTCTGTAAAATTGTGAATTTTGTCATGATATCTTGAAATTCGCTCTATGTTATGTTATTATGAAATTGGGACTTTTGGTCCTAAAAAAAATCCCAAATTTTCTTGCAAATTCACATTTTTTGAAAGATTTTATTTGTTAACAAACAAATTGAACCCCAATATTGCTGAACCACAATGTTTCCGTTGTAAAATCAGGATAATCACAACTTTTCAGCCCTAATTTTTGTTGTTCTTGTTATAAAACTTTTACTTCTACTTTTGCAAATTTCAAACTTGATGTAAGATTATAACGTTTTGTTCTAAAATTTCCAAAATTTGTAAAATTTTGGCTTTTTGCCCTAAAATTGTATTTTAAACAAATAAATAAACATTTTTTGATGTAAAAGTTTTTTTTACTGCCACATTTGTTTGCTATTTGTTGTTACCCAACAATATGTTATATTGCAGTTGTCTAAATGTAATCTCTGCTTGCAGTTTCTTATTTTTCTATTATTGCCGTCCATGTGAAACACGCTTCGTACGTCTGTCTTCGCCTTTTGTTGGTCATGACGTGATGATATTTGTTAAATGGCAGCACTGTTCGCTGGCTGACTTCAGATCTCAGGGACTATCGACCATTTTGGCACTAAATTCTTCAGTCAACAATCAGGAGAAACAGATCTCTGACTAACTCGGGCACAGAAGGACAAAGCCAAGAGGTGAAGAGTAGCGTAAACACTTGAGAGAAGAAAATGTTGTGATGGATTTGATGGATCAGAGACAGATATCAGCATGACAAAACAACAGTCCCACTTTACAAATGTCCAAAGATGTTCATTAGCCCAGAAAGAACAAAACAAAACAATCTAGATCATTCTCACTAAATTCAACCAAGAAAGCAAATTAAATAATCTTTTGTAATTGCTGCTCGCAGCAATGTTTCATAAGACAATAGAATAAAAATAAACATGAAGACAAAAGGATCATCTTAATTCACTGATGGTGCAGGGGCCTCCTGAGTGTGGCCCTGGTGCTGTCCACATGGCCCCTCAGTGGGGTTTATGTGGTCCAACTCCACATGTTGTCTCAGCTGCAAACTTGCAGCTGATACACGTAACTACGGAAACGCATCCCATTTCATTTGAACTCATCCTGCTTTTACAAATGATTTATTAAACACTTCCATATTCCCCTGCTGCAGAGGGAGTCCTCAGGATGCAACGCAAGAGATCTTTTTTTTTTTTTTAATTAGTTTGGCAACATCATATTATTAGAAAAAAGTGACATCTGGCTTGTTTATAATGTTGGCCAAAGGCTACTTTAGTTGTCGTTGGGGAGTGAGATCAGGAATCGTCAATCACAGGGCATCCTTGAGGAAGTGATGAGGCAATTTTTCTCTGAAATAAATCTAATGCAGCCAAGGGTAATGGTGCTAAGTCACCATTGCTGACAATGCAGCAAAGGGCAAGAACTGTTTTACAATTTGACAGAGTTTCTATATTGATCAAAGGGAAGCAGATAAGCTTAACTGGCGCGGTGCGTTGGGGTCGGGATGTGTGCGAGGCTGCTGTTTGCTTTGCAGAATCTGAAGCAGCCTTATTTGTCAGCAGTTTGTTTAAACATGTAGGGAACATCATCAGAAGAATCCCTGTTTTAAGTCCATCCTCTGAGGATCAGCTCCCCATTTTAAACACCTTGAAGACCTGCTTCACCCACACGTTTCAGTATTTGCATGCATTTGGTCATTTTACTCACAATCCCCATCTAATCAGTGCTCAGAGTGTCTCCTGATTGAACATCCTTCAATTTGTTTGCCCAGAAAAGCACGCTTTACCTACAATCCTCCTGCAAAGTTTACAAATCAGTTTCCAAAGCCACACCAACAAGGTACACGGACAGTTCTTAAAGTCAAATTTGCTTCCAAAACTCTGCACTTTTCCCATTTTGTTGCCTCTCTTTGAACAAGGCAGCCACTCACAGAGTTCCAGCTCTGTTTTCCGTTAGTCCAGCCGCAGGTAACTGGGTATGGAGTAGTTGAACATGAGGAAGTCCAGCTTATAAAGCTGGTAAAGTTGGATCTGCTGTTGAGTGCTGATATTGCTGAAGAACTGAGCAGTCATGGCATCTGTGGTGCGAGTAGACTTGGCGTAGCTCGGAAAGCGCAAGGAGTCGCCGACACCCACCAGCTGCAACACGTAGTTTGCGTCCTCCTCCAAAGTCTCGTACTTGCCCACTATGTCGTAGTGGATGTGGCACGGGTGGCAGAGCTGGTAGACCGTCTGCCAGTGCTCGTTGAGCGGGCCATCGCGCTGCGTGGCCGGGTCCACGAGGTACTCAACAAACTCTTTGAACTTGACATCAGCACCATTGAGCAGGGCGTCCTGCGTGGCGTTCTTGCGGTAGCGCCTGATGATACGGGTACCGAAGCGTTTGTGGAAAGACGAGTTGTACTTCAGGGTGAACTTATTGCGGTAAGCCGAGACGAGCCTCTCGAAAGGCTCACGGACGAAGAGGAACTTGAGGTAGTTCTTGAGGCGGTGGTTGATCTCAGCGATGCTGTACTGGTTCAGCGTCTTCAGGTTGGAGGGAACGTGGGCTTCATTGGATGGAATTTCCATCGGGTCACTGGGGGGGGGCGAAAGGTGCGGGGACAATAAGAAATATTCGATGAGCAAAGTAGTTCATGTTTCCTTCATACATCTGTCACAGGCAACAAAAGAAAAGAAGTGACTAAAGTCCTGGTAGTAAAGAAACATTACGGTTTTGTTCAGTTTACTGTGCATCAACATAATAATCAGGTTCTCTTAAACCTCATAGAGAATGAACGTCTCCTTGTCCTCTAAATCTACGTACTGTTCACTTTTCAAAAATCTGCCAGTACTCACGTGTATTTGCCCCGGCCAGTGAGTACCATCATGACGCGTTTCCAGTTCGTACAGGCCACCTTGGGAACGTAGCAGTAGATGAGCTCATGGTCTTCGTCTACCACGAGGTGCTTGAGGTCTCCAGGTGTCAGAACCCTCCGCTTCCGACTGGATGCGCTGTAGACTCTGCAGGAATCCACCACCTGATCCCTCCTGGCCTGGTGGAGAACAGCAGGTCCCGACAAGTCCGACTGTGCAAGAGAAGGGAGATAGAAAACAGATCATGTTTTTATTTTAGTTTATTTTTGCTGTTTCTGCATTCATTATATTTCTTCAAACAGTAGGAATTGACATGCAAAAAAGGTTGAGAAGATGGGTAGATGTGGTCATCTCAGACCCCAAGATGTGCTATTATTATTGATACCTTGATGCCTTGTGCAGATGTTGGAATAAACTATATTCTATTTATTATGAACTTGAATAAATGCATCTCTACAAAACATGTTGGTGAATTTATCATATAATTTCCTGTCTTAATTTCCATTTTGCCTCTTTCTTTTTAAATATATGGAATGTTTGGCAGCAACAATTATTGTCCCTGTAATAAGAAAGAAAGTGAAGATAATGAGAGAATTAATTGTAGTTTCTCAGTTTAATTCACAGATGCAGGCTTTGAAAAAAAACTGGAAATGGAGTGGCGTTCCGCTAATCTGGAAAAAATGTCACTTAGACTGGAAAGATGGTCTCATAACACATTAAACAGCTCTTAGCAAAGCTGGAACTGCCTATTATTCACTATTAATCGAGGTGAACAAGAAGAATCTCAGGACTCTTTGCAGACACGCGGACGAGGAGCCGTGAGCTTCATCATCACGGTTCATTGTTATTTTTTTTAATTATTTGTGATGTCAAAGATGTCAGGCAATGTTATAATTTCAAGGATTTTAATGCTTCTGTTAAAATAAAGCTTTATATATTCATAATGCCACAAACAGCTGACATTCATGATATTTCTCAACGAAATTCCAGTCTGTTCAGCTCGCCTCATTAACTTATGCAATGATGAATATAAATGTTTCATTAACGTTAAAATCAAATACTTTCCTATAATATGGAGTCTTGGTCCCGACACCCCCCCACAGGTTACATCTACGCTGAGGAGAGATGAGCAACAACTTGATCCCTTATAGGCTCTGAGCCTCCAGGTGCATGCTGGGTGATGGTGGCGCTGTCAAGCAGCGAGCTTGGCATCGCTACATCATTTGGTAACGGACAAATGGGCACCTTTTTGACCCTGTAAATAGCCCAGTTAACCTAATGGGTGTATGTAGAGGGCGTATACAAGTGCATTACGTCGCTTGAGTTGGCTGCCTGAACCAGCTTGAGACGCTGTCACTCTGCAGACAGAAACTCTTACAGGGACGGTAAAGCAACTCAAGCAAATCAAAACGAGCAAATGGGATCTGAAGAGAGATAGACTGAAAGACAAGCTGATAGAAAAAGTCATAAATCTCAGTCTTTATTATCATACTCATCTCTCTTCTGGCCTGTGATGGGGATTAGCTCTTGACTACAGAGAGAAATAATAGCTTCGGAGAATATTACACATATTGAGCGTTCAATATGTGTGAATCCAGCCAGCCATCACTCATCTAAGGCGTATTCTATATTCACCTTGACGTCTGATGAAGTGTAGCATGGTGGGAGGTGGGTGGGGGGGCTGCTGAGGCAGAATGAACAGCCTGCAGGCTTTGCATTTGCAGGAATGTTTTTTTGATTATTTTTCCTCTGGGTCTGAATTCCCATCCAGGGCAGTTCCCCTGGTTTCCTCACAGAGCTTAAAGTCCTCTGGCCTGAATATTTACTGCTCCAAACAAGCGTGGCCTTTCAGTGATACGCTGGCTGTGGCGAAGAAGTAAGGAAACACAAAGACACCTTGACAAACGAGGTTAATAAATGGTTCGCTTCGAGGAGTCTTCAAATATGCCTCCATGTCGAAATTTATCATGCACAGAGCTTGTAACAAAACCGGGGGAAAACCGATCTCTGTCACCACTTTTACACTTCTTATCTGATGCGTTTCACATCAGTAATCCAGCAAGGAAATACCAAATACTAATGCTAAATCACTAAGAAGCCACAAAGAACCAGCCAAACACATAAAATGACAGATATTTCAGAATGGCATCACACTTCCTGGCCTGAAGCTTCCTTAGTGAGCTCTATTATGGGATATTAATGTGGCTTCAGGTCAGAGGTCCACGTCCTCTGACTCAATAGTCAAGAAAAATCAATCGGGTGAAAAGGTCAACGGCATGAGCTTTCTTTTTATGACACCACTGAAAACACAATGCTGTTCAAGCTTTCTTTTCTCCTCTTTTTAAACCAAAGTTTACATTTATTTTTCAGTCTCCTTATATGGATGCAAACAAAAAAATACCATAATACTATTAATTCAGTTGGTTGGCCAATTATTGGCTATTATTAGTTGGGATTGCAAGAAAGCCAGGTTGTTGCATTTTTCTTTTTTTGAACTTAATAAGACAGAAAAATACATAAAACAAGGCTGGTGATGCTTAGGACTTATGCACAGCTCTGTGAACCCTCACTTAAAACATCTTAGAGGAACGAAAATCATTTTCCTGTTGATATTAAATGTATGTGTCTGAGTATCACAGTGAAAACAAACCCACCCAGAGGTACGAGATCAAAGTCTGGAGGCTTTCAAAGGTATGTCAGTGTTGTAAGAAGAGCACAGCTGCTAAACTGACACTCGGCCAAAAATAGAAAACTGAATGCGCGCAGGAGGTCTAAGAGTAAGAAAATGCAGGAATAAAATGTCCATCCGTCCGTCCGTCCGTCTCCGCTTATTCCTTTGCAGGGTCATGGGGATCTGCTGAAGCCTGTCCCAGCTGTCTTCGGATGAAAGGCAGGATTACACCCTGAAGAGGTCTCCAGTCCATCACGGAGCAATAAAATAAATAATAAAATGTTCTCTCTTACAAAACATGTCGGGCAGAGGAAAGAAAGAAACGATCTAATCACCAGTCAGTGAACTGTTGCTACTACGGTTGCTCATCATGCAAGAACACCCAAGTTTTCTGGGGAAACCTGCTGTTTCTTATTTCAAACTTACCCCAGACAAACATACAAATCTGAAATGTGAAATATAAAATACATCACAACTGATACAATAAGCAGCAATGAGGCATCTTTCTCAGCAAAACCGCATTCTGCACACGTTTGCAGACACGGCTGAGGAAGAAGCGGGTACAGGTACTGGACTGGTCCCCCTGTAGGTCTACATACACCCAAATAAGAGTTGTGAAAGAAAGAAAAACTGGCACCGATGCACAGCCTTAAGAAGAAGCGTGGGACAGAATAACAAGTGGAACGCTTCGTTCATTTGTGTCCTGACTTTCAGAGCGCCGTGAGAGCGAACGGCAACTTTATAAGAGGTAAAAGCTTTACTGCACAAACCTGTCTTGGAAAGCCTGAGATGCAAAATGAATGCATACTGAATGAAACAAAATGAAATTAGGTTGTTCAGAGCACACGTGGATCAAATATAACAAATAGATGTTGGGTTCATGCTCTCCCCAAAGAAACAAAACTTAAAGTAACTGTAAGAGCCACCATGCTATGTTTCTGTTTGTGTTGTTTTATGTAGAAGCTTAAACAGACACTAAAAACATCTGGAATTCATGATTTCCTGCCTCTTTTCCTCATTGATAAGAATCAGCTAAAGCAATTCTAAATACCATTATATAATTATCATACAGTAACTACTACAGGAAGTATCCAGTCTAGAAATCGAAACTTCTATCAGCAAATTTAAACTTAAAGGTTTGTCTAATATGTCCACGTCTTGGGGAGCCAATCAGATCAGTCTATCCTTGTAGAGCGTCTCTGAGAGGGATTAACGTGATGACCATGGAGTCTGCAGTCTGGATGGTAGACCCTTACCCTCTGACATCAACAGTTAATGACAATCTCTTGGGGATTATGGAGGATGAGGTCCATCTCATTTATGGCAGAGAGACATCTGGTAAACTCTGACGATAAAGGAAGCTATTCAAGGAGTAATTTGAGTGTGATTACTGTATGTATGGGCTATAAATGTTTATTCCTTCATTAGAATTCATGCAAATGCTGATTCTCCATGTTGTCATCGCTGCTTCAGATAAAGGAAAGAGAACAAAGTGACAAACCATGATGGAGACCTCATTTCTTGTGTCTTTACTCTTCAAATGCACGTCACTTCTGCCTTTCCTTGTCAACGAAAACATCAAAGCCCACAATAGCGTGACTCTCTGAGCTGGCACTTGATGAAAAGCTATCTTTCTTTCAGTCTCCAACATCAAGCGTGTCCTCACAAACGCTGCTGCTGGTGAGGAACCCTGAATCCCACGGCACAAAGGCTGTGATTAATGTGACAAAAAAAAGGGAGACAAGGGTGGATCTTTCCTTCTCCACATCTCAACAACATCGCTTTCTGCCATTTTTATCTCTTCATCAAGCAGCTTAGCTGAGAATCTCGGGTCATTTTGATGAAAGCGTGAAGATGCAAAGGAAGCAGAGCAGGAATATGACGAGGGGCCGATATGTCAACGGTCACTGACGTCTGGTCTTGTTGAGCTGTTCCCACGAGAGAGCAGGAACAATTACTTGCCTTTTTTACTGCACATTTCTTCTGTAATACCCTGAGGACATAAAGTGGCAGGTCAGCAGCAGATCCGAGCCGGCAGAAGTTATAACACCACTTCTGTAGAGGTAGTTAGCAGTTTGACATAATTTGGTCAATTTAGTTTGATCTCTCCCAATTGGTCGAGGCCCCACAAGGACTACAAAGCCTCAACTCAGCAGCTCCCCTTTTTAACCGCAGCGCATGATGAATTACTTTGTGTTACAGAATACAGATAGTAAATATTGATTTAGACGTGAAGGTGTCGGAGCGTCAGTGTTGCTCTCTCTGTTAACAGCCGCATCCATTCTCTCTGGCAGGCTTTATCAACACTGGGAGCAAATTTCAAATAGAGGAGCAGGACAGAAAATCCTTATGTCCACATTAAAAACATAATCTCACCATGAAAGTCACTCTAAGTAATGCGTATGCCAGCGGAGGACATATTTTTCAAAACTTTTTTTTAATCTTATACATTCATTGTGACTATGTTTGTCGTTGTGGCACATTTTTTGTTTACACGTGTGATGAAGTGATGTCACGTGTAGAGATTGTATTTCCTTATTTCAAGCCTCCATTTGCTGCCGCTGCTGTATTATTCTCTCTGAAAGTTCTTACAGCTTTGAAATATGATCCGGGGATCAGCACTGAGCAGGCTCATTGCAGCGGAGGTAATGAATAGCTTCCTCCTGATACACTGCTGGCTGCAAAGACAGAGGAAGCTGCAGCACGAGCAATGAATCCAGATGCCCCACTGATCTCCTACATACCACACACCACGTTAAAGCAGCACAAAGGAACGCCTGCAATTTCTAGCTCAGAGGGTCTCCCTAAAGGCGTGGAGGTGAACTCACTTTTACGGTGCCGTCATAAAAAGATTTACTTTCCTTTGGTCTCTTGCTTGGCCACACTTTTATTTCCTCTTCTGTAATTGCTTTCTTGAGTCCGCTGTAGCTCTGAGAGCTAGCTTCATCACTGTACGCAACAAATGACATTCAACTGGGACCATATCTGAAGTTACTTTGGCTGTTTTTGTTGATAGTAGTGACATGAGACCATGGCAGCTAGAAGAAACTTTCTTAAAGTCAGCAAATAGTCCTTGAAATTTGCTGCTTTAAGTCCCAACAAAGAAGGCAAACGTCCTCCAGACTTCATTATCTCCATGGTGATACTGATTCATTCAAATTCTATTAGAAACCTCCTCCGTTTAATGTATTATATCAAATATGTGGCTATATTAAGCTTTAAATCACTAGTATAGGTTGTTATTATGACTAATTAGCTGTGATGGCTTACAGGTTGTTGTTTTTCAAACAGTGGCTCTCTATGACATCATAGCGGGCTCTGTTTTATTATAACACCAGGCAGCGCACATCCACCAGCGCAAGAGCTTCAAGTGGAAGTTTATGACTGCAGACTTTTTAATTAATCTTTTCACTCTTGCTTCCAAGATATCTCCGAAGAAATTTATTTTGTGGCATCAGGAAGAGCTGGTGGACCATAGATGGAGTTTTCTCAGGCTAGCACTAGAGCCATGTTTTGCAGAGAACCTTTTTTTTTTCATGATCGAGGCCTGGTAGGCTGCTGGATTTGCAGAAAGCCTGAAGCTCGACATCAGTGCGGTTCCAACACAAGCTCTCAGTCTGAACTGTAAATGGTGAGTAAACCTCCGTGTCAAGTGGCGTGTGTGCTTTTTAGTGCAAACATTAACTCAAATTTATAGTGTATTTTTATGTCATGATTATGGTATGGCAGCGCTTGGCAGCACAAGCCGACTAACCACCCGTATGTCCGCTAACAGCCCAGTGAGTTCCCAGCGTGAATAGTTTTCCCACACAAGCAAAGGTTCTTCAGCCACCTGGATTTGGTTCGCGGTTGCGACGTCTTACGTTACGTCTGTAAAGTCTGTCTTCAGCCTGTGACAACTAAAGGTAGCAGCACAACTAATTTACTCCAGCATCGTAAACATCTGCGTGATTAAGTGTGTGGCATTTTCCCACAGTAGAAGACGACCTGATGGAAAGGCATCATAGATGTGGGGGTGTTTCATACTGCTAAAAATATAATACCTATTTGCAGTCAAACATCCTGGGTTCATCCGCAGGCTGAATATAATCCACCCAGATATGTGCTGCTTCATTAGCATCATTTATTTTAGAACAGATGTGCTATCAAAGACAAGACTGCACTCATTCCAGGAGAGAAAGTCGCCTTTTATCAATCATTTTAAAGTAAAAATAGTCAAAGAAAAACAATAATCATAATTATAATAATGAGAACATTGTTTTTTAATTAAGAGAAAATGTATTTTTTAAATTGAAAATTGAATGTGGTCTTAACAAAAAGGGGCTATTTTTATTTTCATTGTGTTCAGGCGGGTTCATGAACCTTTAGGTCGGTCCATCAGGAAGCCTCCGAGAATTCGACCAATCAGAAAAGTCTTTGTCATCAGGATGATTCTTTAGAAATAATTACAGGCGACAGTCGTTATACCAGGTACAAATCTACTCTGAGGATAGTAGGTATGATTTCTGAAAGTGCTTCTTTTCTAATTCTTTTACATAATGCAGCTTTTTTCTTTGTTTGTTAGATTTTATTAATGCAAAGCTCGTTAAATAGATTGCACTGACATGATCTCTGACCTACATGTCCACCGCCTCTCAGCTATAAACTGGATAAATGGAAGCATTTGCATGTATGTTTACCACTGAATATCAATGTCTTTCTTTTTTTTTTTTAAATATGACACAGCAAGGTCAGTACATCCAGTATATAGTTTATAGACGTACGAGCATGTGTGTTTGCTCTGTGACACCGCGTTCACGCGTGAACGTACCATTCAAAGACCTTTCTGTTGATAATGCACAGAGACAAAAATGATTTAAGGTCTTATTGGTGGAAAATGAGAAAGTAATGCTTTGTGATTTGTAGCCCAGGGATCCTGTGAGCTGCTCGAAACATCTTTCCCTCTAAGAAATAAAACATTGCTTCTTATTGTGATTCATTCACTGTAGCTGTCACTTCTGTTATTTAGATGTATATTCACTTAATTGCGCCAGACTATTTTTCTGTAGGGTTGTTCTGCTGCTGCTTCTTGAGTGCTTACACCCTTCTGTGTGTAGAAGACTGATAATTGGCAATAAAATGAACGTGTCAGAGACTTGGTAAACAGGGTGAAGACAAAATACTGCAGCAGAATATGTCCTCACTTCAGTCTGGATCTGGTTATTTGATAGAAGCTATTTTGGTTCCACTTTTGTCTCCAAAATTCATATGTCTTTGCGCACCTTGCCTCATGTTTGTACATCACCTCTACTCACAAACGGTGAGGTCACTTGAACAAAGATCAATGTGATTCATTAAAGCACCTTTCTGTCTCTACAAGCAGTCTGTCCTTCTGCTCACAGACCGGCATTCATAGAGCAGACGGGCAGAAAAGGCTGCCAGTGTACCAGAACGACACCAAACACACACTCGATATTCAACTGTGTAACACTTCACCTGAGACTCTGTTAAAGGCAACGAGGTGAGGCCCTGCAGTAAAACTTTAACAACGCTGGCAGTTTATGAGGCAGGTTCATCCTTTTGCGCTGGTGCCAGCAGCACATTAACTTTCCAGTATGTTACTTATGAGGACCAGAACCTCGCCTTACACCCACCCGACATGGAAAAAAACCAGAGCAAATGTTTCTTTACCTGAGAGTAACAACAGAACACACGCTTTCTCAGCAGCAGACTGCTTCATATTCATGCAGCTTCACAAAAATCCCGTCTGTGCTCTCCTTAGAATCTAGCAAAGCATCCTTTCATTTGTTTCTTATTGTCTATTACTTATTTAAGCACTTTCCATAAGTGTCATGTCGCTGCTATGCCGACGACATGACTCTTTTCTTGCCACCGTCAGAGTAGCTGTCTACATATTCCCTCCAACCCCTCACCTCCCCACACATACACAAAACCACACAATGAGTAATACTATTCTATTATGCAGTCATTGAAATAAAATCAAATTAAAAAAAAGGTAATGCATACTCCCATGCATGGTGAAAAAATTATAATTACGCAACCCAATATACAAGAGGGTCAAAAACTGATTGTTCCAGATGCACAAGTCTTCAGAATAATGACCTTCTACAAGGTGACGTCATAAATATGGCCATGATCACCACCAGACACCCACCTCTCCATCTGGGACCAAAAACTAGCCCCAGAAACGACCACAGACTCATTCTGATTGGCTCCTTGTGACCCTCTTCCATGACTATCGATGAAGCTGAAACTGTAGGAATGTGGGTAAACTGAAAGCTCCCTCAACACATTACTGCTGATGCTGCATCAGCTGGTCGGTTGACCTCAAGCTCATTTAGCTTCTCTAATTAACAGTAGATGTTTTAAACTCTCAACTCAGCAACATCTCCCACAACGCAACACCTCCGCATCCATTTAACTTGCATCGTTGTTGCAACAGGTTGCTGCAGCCATGAATTAACAGAACCTCTTTTCTCGCCTCTAAAACAGTCTTTTATGAGAAAAATCAAGATGCCTCTATTGGCTTGTGATTTTTGCGCTTAAGTCGTTACGTAAGAGCACTGCAGGGAGGCGGTAAATGGACACAGTGTGCATGCCAGGAACTGAAAGCACAAGCAAACAAGCTTGGAAAAACACCCATACACAAACACACATCAGTTCTTAATCAATTCCCTGCATGAATTACACAAGTTGTAATCTACTGGGAATGTCTTGTTGATGAAAAGTGGCACCTCGAGGCCTCTCTTTCCTTCAAGGAACTGCTTAAAAGCCATCACAAGTGCTGTTGTTGTCAAAACTGATGTTATTCCATCCTGACAGACTCGAGAAAAAGAAGAAACTGAATCCTCCAGGAAGGAAAATGTTGAAAATGTTTGAAGTGAGAGACGCAAATTACATGAACAATTAGAAGGAATTGGATGAGCTGTTGTTATATTGGAAGATAACTGAACAGCACTGAACTTGTTCTTCGTTTAAAGTGCCTCCAGATGACTTTTGTTGTGAATTTTCTTCTGATTATACAAATAAAGGGAAGTGAAACACAGGTTGATGTTTGTGCTGCGTCCCCTTCAGGTTAAATCACCAGAATGTCTGACTTTTGGGCCTCCCTGGCCTGATGTATAATTAAATCTGCAACCTATGTTTTCAGAGAGGCCTCCTCCTCACGGGGGAAAGTTTGCCCACAAAACCTGTGATTATTCTGCTTCATCAGTGGAAGAAGAAGCCGAGTTACAGAACCTGCAGCGTCTGTAAAAGACTGACAATGAGAATACTGTCCTTTTTTTTGCTTTTGTTATATATATATATATATATATATATGCATTTTACAAATCTGCTGCATTAATAGTAATGCAAAAAAAAAAAAAAAAGAAAGAAACAAAAAAAACCTACAATGGGTCCTTCTCCCAATGTTCTCATATGACTACCATCATGTTTTATTACTGTAGAATTAAACTTTTAAGTGCAGTAATTGTCAGCTCAGCCCTGGAGTGTCTTCTATAACTTCAGTTACTGAGCAGGATTATGAAAATTTCATCACAATGGCCAAGAAAATAACTTCTTCAGGAAGTGTCAGACTGAGTGACATAAAATGCATTTTAATGTGGATTAAAATTTGTTTGCCGCAAACCTAAGAATTTCTGCCTCAGATGCAGTTTATTAGCCCGTCCACAAAATCCCTGACTAAGATGCTTCTGGTTTGTTGTGCAGAATGTGCACTTCCTGTTACTAAAGTGGAATTAAGGAAGGGTTACAATAGCGACGGTTAATCCAGTCTCTGTGGGCTTATGCAGGTGTTTACTGGTTATGGGTGTAATGTGTTCTGCACATATTAGGACATAAAAACCACAGCAAATGGGAATAAATGAGGAGTAACATAAAAAGAAAAATATCCAGGCCAAAGCAAGTCTTGAGCAGTGTGTTGTGCATGAAAAATGTGTGTGTGTGTGTGTGCTTGTGCATGCCAGTGCATCTCAAAGAGAAAAGTACGGACTGTAATTATGGGAATACAGACAAGATAATGACAAACAGCCCTGACTTTCCCTCGGAGCCATCAAAGTGTCTCTCTTCTCTCACGAGCTCTTCATCCTTTTTGTCTTTGCATGCTGTAATTTACACTTGTGGGAGCAAATATCAGACGAGAAAAAGAAAGAAAACGTGGAAAAAGAAAACAAAAAAACCCTTTCATTTCAGTTTTCACTCAGAAACACACAGGACAAACTCAGTCTCTGCAGAAGGTGCAGCACCTATACTGGTTCGTTTTCAGTTTCCCAATCAAGGATAAAAACTGGAAAATGTCTCTTTTCCTTATTTTTCTACAGAAACACGCTTATGTTCCTCTAAAATGACAAGCACGCTTAAACGCTGTATGCCTGTTTTTGATTTGACTTCCAAATGTCATCTTTTTTTCTCTTTATTCTCTGTTAGTTTATCAGACAACACAGTATAAGTATAAATAAATGTCCTACTGCTGCTTCATCTGAACACAAAGTTTTAAAAAATGACAGGTGCGACTGAGGAGTTTTCCAGTGCAGGTTTGGATTTAGAGTTCTTTATGAAATGATGCATTTAGAAATGTTCACCCATAAGTACATCATTTTACCAGACATTATTTTTCCCTTTTGAAGAGACTTTCACAGTGGGGGCTCATGCAGCAGGTGCTGTTTCTGACGTACCTTGGTCACACCAGTAACAACCAATCAGATTTCCTCCTGCTCGCTACATAAACAAACTGTAATTTGATTGGCTGACGATGACTTTAAAGCATGAAAAGGCTGAACAGAACCCACAATTCAGCTGGGCAGCGCTTGAATTCACCTGATCCAAAGTAAACGCAGGTGGAGAGTTTTCTGGGTGCTGTGTAGTTCTCGAGACCGGTCTTGGTCTCAAGACCAATTTTTTGTGGTCTTGGTCTTGTCTCATCCTCTACAGTCTTTGGTCTTGGTCTTGTCTCAGTCTTGGGTCTCTCGGTCTTGCAACGTCTTGGACTGGCCAAGCGTTCTCAAAGGAATTTCTAACCTATAATATCCAGGCAGACACAGTTTTTTTGTTTGTTTAGTTTTTTGATCTCATTATACGCCCCCTTCAAGTGGCACCAATCACATGAATTTTGTGTCACAGACGTCGTTGACACTCGTCCTCTCATGCCCTCACTCCCCCTCCCCCCCTCTAAAGCACGGTCACGAATCCATGGAGGAAGATGCAAAATGTCAACGAATTTGTCAGTGGTCAGGTTTGGTTTTACAGACCACAGGGAGTTTGTTTGCCACCCAACAGTATGGTGTTCCTGCACACAGTCTGTCGATAAGTCTTTAATATTTTAAATTCATGTTTCATCTACAAATTAAGTACAATTCAAATCCATCCATCCATTAGCTCCCGCTTATCCGATGTCGGGTCGTGGGGG
>JBAMYA010000016.1:3837294-3871900 GCA_037176975.1 Arrhamphus sclerolepis
AAAACAAATAAGTAACACACAACTGGCTCTTACTTGTTTACTGCTGAATCAATTCCTCGCAGAAAAACGTTCTCTTCATCCGTAGTATATTCCTCAAAACTATCTCAATAGTCCTCAAAAAGTTACTTCAGAGCCTCCTGGGCACCAAAATGTTTCGTTTTTGACAAGATTTTTAGGCGTATTAGAAGATAAAAACGAACTCTGTGGAAGCTCGTAAGTCACCATTTTCCTTTGTTGTGATCAGCTGTTGCACAGGTGAGGGAGGGGGAGCGCACTGGAGCAGCATTTACGACTGAGAATTTTACCTTTAAGAAAACCGGGAAGTCTGTGCTTTCCGTCAGTCATAAATCTGCGTCATATCCGGCAGCTTTTCCGGACGAAAATCGTAAAAATATAACTTTTCCCCACTTTTCCCAATTTTTCACTCTGTGTCTTTAAGCTGCTCTTGCGCAAAATATATAAGACAAATTTTTATTATTATTATTACTGCAAAGAGGAAAGTCTAAGGAGTCCAACGAGACCAAATGCGGCGTGCTTTGATGACGTCATACGTGTGTGAGAGGCTTTATAACCAGTAGGTGCAGAAGTGAGGACGCCCACGTCCGCGTGGGGCCCAAGAGGTTTTACTTCAGGATAACAAAGACATAGAATACCAGGGAGATTTGGCCATTTTGATGTTGTTTTTTTCCCAACAGGACGTCTTTGTGCAGTAATAACATCCTCCTTAAATGCTGAACTCTACAGGTTTATCAGTGATTTATCACCTGTATTTTGTTTTTCTCTATATGCATGATTTAATAGGTGCAGATGTGGAAAACGCAGTTATAAAGATGCCAAGCTGCCTTTGACTGCAGCTTTTGAAAACAGCCGAGGCTGTTTTGAGGCGATAATCAGGAACATTTATTGAAGTACATTTAGCAGACACTTTTATCTGAAGGTCATATTGTCAGACTTATGTTTTACTGGGGCAGTCACTGGTAGCCAGTGTAGCTCCATGAATAGAGGTGTGACATGGACCTTTCAGGGTTAATGAAAAACCAGATGCACTGCTGCGTTTTGGATGTTTTGTAGAGGATTTGATCTGGATGGGATTTTTTTTTCTTGCTGGAGCATAAATGTGTTAGACTACCCAGTTATGTTCTGACACGCAGGCCGTGGCATCGCCCACCCTAACCACTGGGCATGTACTGGGGCCGCAGTTGCCATGTCGAGTCCCAGCCTGTGACACCTTTCTGCATGCCCCACCCCCCCTTCCCCACCTTCATGTCAAAAATGACTGTGAATGAAGGCAACTAGAGCCAAAAATGAAAATAAAAACATAAAAATAAAACAAATAAATAAAATGCACACACAGTTTATGTGCCATTGTGTGTTTCATGTGTGTTTCAGACTCGTGAGCATTTAGATTTGAAACGGTGCTGACTTTCAGCTTTAATCTGTTTATAAATCCAGTGGCATGCTGGGAAACCAGCGGCATGCTTGGCTTTGATCAGAAAATGCTCCTCCATGAGGTGTCGTGAAAAAAGAAAGCAAATACAATCGCTTCACTTCCCCCAATACTTGACATTCATAACCTCTATTTCTGGCCTGCCAAGGTCACACCTCAAAACGCTTCCCTGCTGTTTTGTATAGTTGCTATGGCAACCGAGACTGACAGCAGGGAGTCACCATCAGTAGTTTCCCTTTTTGTGAACACCAAGAGATCAATATCTTACAAGCAAACATCAGGGGGCTGGACCTGATGTTTGCTTGTAAGGAAATGAAATCTTTTAACCATGTTGCTATGCTGTATAAGCTAATTCTACGACAACTACATAGTACATTTAGCATTTTGCAGGTTTTGACCCAACAACTGAAACAGAAGAACAACCTGTATGATTCATATTCATTTAAAATGAAGACTGTCGGGAATGGTGTGCGGAGGACTCAACCAGAGGAGATCAGGAAGGCAGGAGGAACATAAAAGATCAAAAAAATAAATAAATAATACAGAGAGAAGCTCAGGCTGCTGTCCCCACAGCCCCACAACCCACGCGGAAGCGTGACCAGATGAAATCTTAACCTGCATCACAGGAAAACTTGTGTACATCTTATAGCTTATCTTTTACAGTAAATTTATCCTGCAGTTCCTGTTCCAGATCTTCTTTCTCTTAGATGTTTTGTAGCTTTTGTAGCACTTAAAGTTTGGGAGCTGAGTGAGAAGCAATTGAGTTTGGAAGAAATTTAATTCCTGCAGATCTAATACAGTATAATCCTGCTAAGCAGATGACAAAATCCTGCTGTACCTCATATGTAATCAAGGACTAATCTCTTTCCTGAACTCATCACCAAATGCTGCCTGGTTTATAAGACGTCAAGATCAAGACAAACAACATCCTCATAGATTCAGGAGCTGCTGGCTCCACCAGGTCCCCAGACCAAACACAACAGTAGTGAAGATGGTGCATCACCTAAAAATAAAAGAATTAAAAGAAGATCTAACAAGTGTACGTGATGCAGAAGCGTCTGTCTGGACAGTAATTACACATTCAAGCGCTGCAACACCACAACTTCTGTCTTCAGCCAACAGAAGATGATGGCCAAGTACACAGAGTTTTGTAGCTAATGTGGGCTCTGACGTATGGTTTCATGTGCTGGCGGACGTGGATTTCTCAGAGCCATTTCTGCCAAAGACACTGTCGTTTTTTCCACAGTGAGTCTCTGTGAGTTTCAGGCCTTTTACCACAAAGAAGCTACTTCCAAAATGTGGAGGGCTAAGATTTCACTGCATCGTTCCCTGAAAGCAGAAGTGAGTTTGCAGAAACCTGAAGATGGTGTAGAAGCCTGAGACGATGACAGCTGAGCTTTTCAGCACTCACACGACTGCATTTCCACTCTGTGACACAAAAACAACAGAATTTGCCTGAAAAACCTTTTATTAAGTTTTACTTTATACTGAATATTACACGGTAATATTTTACTTTTTAAAAACGTTTCTTTTATCTCATTGCTCTGTGCTGAAATGTTGTCGTACAGTTACCTGATACAAACAAAAAACAGAAGAAACCAAGAACCAAAAAGAACCACACAGAAACAAGAACCAGAAGAAACCAAGAACCAAAAAGAACCAGATAGAAACAAGAACCAGAAGAAACCAAGAACCAAAAAGAACCTGATAGAAACAAAAACCAGAAGAAACCAAGAACCAAAGAGAACCAGATAGAAACAAGAACCAGAAGAAACCAAGAACCAAAAGAACAAGATAGAAACAAGAACCAGAAGAAGCCAAGAACCAGAAAGAACAGATATAAAGAAGAAACAGAAGAAACCAAGAACATGATAGAAACAAAAACCAGAAAGAACTAGATAGAAACAAGAACCAGAAGAAACCAAGAACCACGAAGAACCTGATAGAAACAAGAATCAGAAGAAACCAAGAACCAGGAAGAACCTTCATGCTTTTGAGGGTCTTGGGGAGCTTCTCCAAGCTGTGATGTGTCCTGCTGGTGCACCATGTTGAAAGTCAAACCTGTTTTCTGGCAGACAGAAGAAAAGAGAAGCGACGTGATGAGATGTTTAAGAAGAAAGTGGACTAATAATCACCAGAACTGCTTGGGGAGGAGTTGTGAGGTCAAGGATAAGCACCTCTTTCATGAACCCTGCAGCTTCCTGACGTATCAGTCAGGCAGCGCTGGAGCCGAAGTTAAATATTTAAACGGGTTAAGTATTTGTCCTTTTTAACGACCCCCGCTCCTGCCTCTTCATCTCATTTCCTCTTTCCTGCAGCAGTGCTCACAGATCATCTCGTTACCATAAAGCTTATTAATATTATAATTATCAGAGAGCACGTTCTTGAACAGATTAGCGGTTTCACGTAAAGACGCTCCAGAATCGTGACAGTCTTCTGATCGACGCTGTACCTGATGCACGACTCATCTTTAAAACAGAAGGCAGGCGACCGCAGCTTTAAATACCCAGAAAACTCTTTTTTACACGAACAATGCTGAGAATGTTGAATAATTCTGAGCTTTGATTTTATTTGATCTCATAATTGGCCCCTGGCTTCTCCTGGAACTAAATCTTCTGAATGCATTTATGTATGAATGAGTCTGGAATGAAATAGCAATTTCTGTGCAAATAGCTGGAACAACGCATCACATCTCCTGACTTCCCTCTGCTCTCGGTTTACACCTGAAGCCCCAAAATAGTCGATTACCTCGCTGATGAATTCAGGCTTGCCAGGTGTCAGGTTTATCTTGTGGCACATTTGCCATTCATCTCATATTTTAACAACATCTTAAGATTTCAAAGTCTGCTCATGAAATCTGCCCTGATAGCGTTTAATTCCTGTTTCCTGGTGCAGATGTCTAAAAATCCACTGAAGATTGCTGACATGACAGGATGCGCCTTTTTTTTAGGTTCTATGTGAACTCAGCTCGGTTGGAACCTCAGCCGAGTAGGTGCTAAAAAAAAGAGAGAAAAGACTTACAAACAGGTACTGTGAATATGGAAAACCCTTAAAACAGAGGCGAGCTGAGCAGAGTAAGAGCTGGTGGAAATTTAATCATCTTAGTTGTATCTGCAGAACTGAGCAAAGACGCTTCAGTATTTCACCTGCTGCATTCAACTTTAATCATCTCATCGTCCAAAAATCATCATTTGCTTATACGTGCTCAGCAGCTTCATCCTCCAGTATTTCTCTGGTGTCTGCTCAAACTGGTCAGTGTTCTCTGAGCCTGGCCAAATAATCTGGACCAGTAATCAGGTTTTAAAGTTTAATGAACATGTTCCTTTCTCAGAGGTCAAGTCACGCAGGAACTGGGCAGAAGTGTTTTTTTTTGTTTTTGTTTTTTTCCATAGTCTCTTCAGGCCTCTCCTTCAGCACAGAAGACATTGCCCCAAACAAACTCAGCTCGCTGCACTCTTGTGTTGATCTTACACGATCATACAAGTTTCTGGCATGAAGGCAATCTGATCACATCTGTACCGAGTCAGCATCTGTATCGGGATATTCTTCAAACATGGACCTGACAGAAGTTCTGCATTCGGTGCCTCGATGTGAAGAAATGATCTGATTGTGGGTGAAATCTGAGAAGTTTCCTTCTCTTCTCCTTGTACGACCACGCTGAGGCTGTTAAATCTCAATAGAACAAGAAATAACTAAAGTCCAGTTTCTGCAACCATGTGAGATGAATTTTAAATCAGAACTCACTGAAGCTGAATGGAAACGGTGCATGTGACTGTAAACCACTCTGTTGATACACATGTGGTTCAAATTATACAACACTTTGCTCTCCATGGATGCATATTTAATGTTTTTTGTACACGTGTTCAGAATGAATAAATGAAGAAGTGTAGATTCTTCTGTGGTGTGTTTTTTTTCTCTTCCTGTCTCTGTTTACTTTGTCTGGTGTTTCCATGGGTTACTGATGTGAGCACATGAGCATGGATGGCTGAGTCTGGAAGTATTACGTTTACAGAAAGTGAACTTAACACTTACTTCGCCAAAGGGCCTAAAGTTTGGTATGTTTACTTGTTTGCATGGCAGAAAAATGCTGATTGTGATACTGTACAAACATCGACTCCACAGTCGACCGAGGTTGTTTCCTGGAGGTTGTAGGTGAACTAGGTGCACGTACCAGCATCCTCAGGTCAGACACAAGGGTGGAAAATTACCAGTAATACTCACACCAAAGCCTCCACCAATATCTTCCAGTAATGATGGGCATTAACTCACCTCCTAGTTCTGTCCGTTGACCCTTTTACTCATGCACTGTCATCCATTTTTGCTGAGCTTCTTGGTTACTAAACAAATTGCACTGATTTTACATTGCTGTCACTCATTGGTCTTTATTGACTGTTTCAAAATCAAGAAGACGGAGACAAACGTGTCATCAGTCTGCATGGCTACAAATGTTTAAGCCACAGTGAAACTCTGAACTGGCTTTTGCACCTGCAGGATTTGTGGAGCTCCATATCATCACACTCCCACCTCCATGTTTCAGTCGTGTTGCAGTCGCTGTAGCGGTCCTGCTCCACGTCCGTCTCCGTAAACTGGCCTGACCCCTCATCACCATCGAACTATACGTTTCAGTTTTATTGTTTTCTTCAGTCTTCAGATTTGGACTTCATGAAATGTTTTCACATTGTTGTTCAGACTTGCCAAACATCTGTTTTCCCGCGGTAAATTGCGGGTGTTTTAATTTTCCAAGGCTGGCTACCGCTCTTTCTATTGGCTGTAAGCTCCCAACCACAGCCACAGCTGCTTTTTAGCTCTTCCAGAGTACATCAATGATGCTCTTCCTTTTCCTGCCTTTATGAAGTCTACACAGCCTGGTTTCTAATTTGGCTAGTCAGTTCCTCACCATGTATAGTCGTGTTTCAGCTCAAAGGGAAACCAGGGTGTTCACATTTCTAGCTTTATGGTTCTAGTTAAGTTTAAAAGGAAATAACCTCTTAAATCAGATGGAGAATGCAAAGAGGCATCGATCCTCACATTTATTTCTCTGCATGAGAAATAAATGTGAGCTTAATCTCATTAGATTAATGTTTGCATTTCAAGCTTGAAGATAAAAATGCACGTGATTAAAACTTTGGTAAAACAACTCAGACTCGGGGTGTCTGACTTTCGCACAGAGCAGTTTATATTTACAATTGACGGAGAGATGAAAAGAAAAGTGAAATTCATTCAAGTACAAGGAAAAGAGAGCTTATCTTTGAACCAAACCAGAGACATTTTGTTTGTGAGGTGACAGTTTAAAACCGCCACAGGCGTCAGTTTCTCAGCTGAAATTCAACCTGTCTCTTAATGACAAAAAGAAAATACGTTTTATGAGCATTTCCTGCAAGACGAGAAGGTTTTTCTCAACTCAGAAATGATTAACTTCCCATTAAAATGTAAAGCTGAGTGACTGCAATCATGTCAAGCCATCGATCAAACGTCACTATTTTTATTTATTTTTTTACAATTAAAGGACCAAAAATACCATAGCAATCTCTAAAGGATATGACACTTTTTTGCCCATGAAATGTGTTTAATTTATTACATGAAATGAACATGCCTCTTTTATGTTTAAAGATCAAGATTTAAATGTCTTTAGAGTGTGATTTAAATATAGTAAACAGTAGAACTAAGATAAACAGACTTTCTAGATACATTACACTGCAAATTACCAAGATTATCGGTTTCATGCGTGAATTTATTATTAAAAATTAGTGCAAACATTTTTCAGATATAATTATTTATGTCAAAGGGCATGCAAAGTTACCTTCATTTTTAGTTTCATCATTTTTTTTCATATTTTTGACAAAGTTACCAACGTGTCGTGTACGTGTCATGAATTTTTTTTTATTTATTTAAATAAAACAAGCTCAGACTGTATTTTTTTTTTTTCATTCTGCATTTGACAGAATCAATAATAAAAGACAATGGATCACACATTCATCATGGATTTAAGTATACAACTGCAAACTAAATAAATAAATGTAAAATAAAATCTATACATATAGTAATGATAAATTATATGCATGTTCGTCAGAAAAAGGAAGATTTAGTATTTTTCCATTTGTTTTTAAACCTGATGATCAAATGGGCTTAAACTAACCCTAACCCTAAAACATTAAAGTGGCAGGCAGGTTTGTGAATACTTGTGCAGGACTTTCAGAAACACATGCTTGGACTGATGCGTTCTCTTGCTATCATAAATGTAGGAAATATGAAGCATTTTACTACTCACACAATTGACGGAACTAAGAAGAGCTAAAATCTATTTTCTAATATTTTACGACTCGGTGTGTGTACATCGCTGTGCTTGGTGAAGGTACGTTTCTACTTCTGTCTCCTTTAAAGACGCGATCCTTTATTATTAGACCACCAGCTTCTGCTGTCACAGTTTCAGACGTTGTCGTTTCGGGCAGTCATGGAACGCAGCACCGACCCCTGCCGGCCGGCGGCGGTACTGCAGCCGCGGCTCCGCGCTGGGACTGGTCGTTTCGCAGCCATTTTCTGTCCAACCAAACAGCCGTCTGAGGAAGGTAACCAACCAGGGCTTCATTGCAGGTTTGTTCCCGGCTCCGGCCAATGATTGCTAACCCATTTCTCGTTAGCTCGAATGGAAATGTCCGTCTCTGTCTGATTTTCTTATTTGTTGTCCGGGTTGAATGAGGGCTGCTCGTCAGGAAGTATCAGTTTAGCGGAAAGTTGAACAAAAATAATCGGCCCGGCCGCGTCTTCGCTCTGCGGAGCTCCACAAAGGAGCAGGCCGACGGAGGAGCGGGTTGTTGTCTTTTTTTAAAAACCCATTTATGCGGGGTACACTGTGTACCTGAGCAGGTTTACTGCAGAAGGTAACGTCCCTGTTTTTAAACCTGCTTAAAATCTTTGTTTTTTCTTCCCTTGGCTCTAATCGATCAGTTTATCGGAGATTGGCGGGTTAGCACACGTCAGCTAGTTAGCTCACAGATGCTTTTAACATGTTTCTACACAACACTGACCTCTTAAACATGCCCAGCCGACACGGATGAAGTCGGAAAAACACCGTGTTGTCCGCTATATCCGGCTTGTTGGCAGGTCTTAGAGTTCACCAGGACATATTTTGTAGAGAAGTTTATAACTGGCGGCTCAGTGTCTACCTGAGACATAATGTTTCTGTCTCTAAACATACAACCCAGCCAGTTAAACTGGGCTGGTGCTGATGAAAGATGGACATGTTATGTAATCTAACTAACATCTTCATGTCTTTTAGGTATTAGTTATTGATCTGTCGTGGGCATTGATTACTAAAGACTCATTTAATGTGACGTGGTTTCAGTTTGCAGTAGAATTTCACTGTTTATTAGCTCACTTCATTTACACACATAGGAACAAAATAGAAACTTTTACAGGACACAAACTGTGTTTTATATTGACTTTACTATATAAAAGATAATTTAGTCCAGGTTTGAGAAGGCTAAACATTGTTGTTTTTCTGATTATAGTCTAAGGTGGTCAAACTACAAAAGAAAACACAGGAAATACTCCTTTTTTATTTATTTATTTTTGCATTTTCACAATTCAAATAAAGGTTTTACAAATTGCATACTATGTTTTATGTAGTTTCTACTATCTAAAAGATAACTCAGTCCAGGTTTGACTTGTCTATTTTCTGATTTGAACCTGGTCTGATGTGGTCCAGTTGTCAGGAAAAATAAAGGACAAAGGTCTGTCACAACCAACCCCACTCTTACACTCCACCACTGTAGCATTCTTCTGTCCACTTTTCCACTAAAAGACGATTAGACCTTGCCCCACGCAGTCCCACAAATCTACTCTTCAGTCAGCTGTCGTGTGTTTTTAACAAACAGTATCTCCTTTTGTCATGGCTACTTTTGCGAAGGTATTAATACCAGATATCTGACCTGTTACTGGCTGACTGACTGACGGTTCTGTGGGGTAGATAAGCCTATAAATACTCTAAAACGACAGCTGGACTCAGAAAAACCCAGTTAGAAAGATTTGAATCGGGTGTGTTGGTGCAGGGAAACATCTGAAACACGCAGGACTGGTGCTAACTTCAATTCTCTGCATTTAAAATGATGCAGAGGCTACCTTGCATACGCATGCGGCGTCTCTTTTTTTCACGCCTTTTTCACTGCTCTGGGAGGTGGAAAAAAGAGGGGATCTGATTTTACACTTTTCTGGAAAATGACAGTTACATACACACACTGAGCCCAGCAAAAGGTGGAAATGTTCCGCAAAGAAACGCCACAAAGAAGTGCCTTCTATGTCCTCTTTCACTAAATAAATCTCAACTTCATACGTCACACAGCTGAACATTGATTAGGTCCTAATGTACAGAGCTCCTAACTGCCTACATTTATTTACAATTGTGTAAAAGTTGAACATTTGTGTTACTGCTGTCAGACAGATGCTGAGTCAATGTTGGTTTGAATGTAGCACATCTATGATGCTAATTACTGGCATTAGGCATATTTGGTGTGATTAAACAAAGATTCTGTTTTCAGTTATGTAGATTATTATGTTGATGCTGCTATTGATCAGTTTCTTCAGTCATCAATCCAAACGAAACTAAAAGTCCAGAAATCAGTAGTTTGTCTTTAACTTAATGCGGTTACTTCTGGAGCTGGTTCAGTGATTCTGAATTGGTTTCACTGCACGCTCACAAGTTGATTAATATTCTTATTGTGTGTTACAGATGGACGGAGACAGCTCGACCACCGACGCCTCCCAGCTGGGCATCACTGGAGAATACATGGCATCCAGCCACTACGTTCTCCAATCTCAGGATGGTAAGAAGTCAAAGAAAAACACACAAACTTGTGTGTTTTTCTTTTTTAAACGTGGGGTGTAAAGATTTTGTCTGTGCATTTTTTTTTTAAGATGATGGAGAGGAAAATATGAACGACCATGAAGACGGCGGCGTGAAAGAGAACTACAGGGAGCAGGACATTTACCTCCCCATCGCCAACGTGGCTCGCATCATGAAGAACGCTGTTCCTCAGACTGGAAAGGTTTGTGAAGGACAGAAAATAATCTCCATCACGCGTGTGTTTGAAAGTAATTTACCTGCAGCTTTGAGCTGTAACTAGTGTCTTCACGTTTCCATTCATGTTCAGATGGAGCAGAACCCACAGTCTTTAACATCTTGTGTTCTGAACTGGGCTTGTTGTTTGTTTGTTTATACTCATATTCAACACGTGTACCTTTAAGCTAAAGCCACTCATGACTGTTTGACATAAATTGCTTGTATGACAGATTTAAAAAGAACATGTCATAAAAAAAAACAACATATATTTGGGTACGTGAAGTCACTAAAAAAAATCACTTTCTTGCTAATATATAAGGATTCTGTGACATCACAGACCAGATCAGAGGGGAATCATCAGCTTCTTCACCTTTATTTCCACCCAGTTTTCGTCATTGTTGTGTTCAATGTATCTCTGAAGCGGGTAGGGGGGCGTGGCCTTAAGATGTTGACCCCTCCCTCCAAATCAGTTGCCTTGAGCAGAACAGATAAGATGTTTGTAATAAATCTGGAAGTTTCACTAAGATGTTTCAACCTGTTTACAGTATTCAACTATGCTTTTCTTATGTCTTTTTGTTTGTTTGTTTGTTTTTGGCTGTTCTGGTGGATTGTGGTCTCTTATGTGTCCGTGACGCACATTAACTCCATCATTGATGTTACTGCAGCCGCTGGTTACAAACACGCTAAAACTGCTGCAGTCACATTAACAGGCTCAGACCGAAGCGGCGTGTTAATTTTATCACTCCTACACATAATCTGAGGTGGGAACTGAAATCTGAAATAAATAGGAAGAATTTCAAAGTGTTCAGGTTCAGTCTGCAGATTTAGAAGCATTTTTAGATTTCATTAAATGCTAATTAACTTGTGAAGTTATCAGGTTATCAGCTGTGTCAAGACTCATTTTCGTGACCTGAGAGGAGGGACGAGAAAAAAAACATGACTCTGCGCCTTTAAACCTGAGACAAGATTTTCCTTCTTTCTTTTATTTTTGATTTTTTTGGGTTATTACCACAGATTGCAAAAGACGCCAAAGAGTGTGTGCAGGAGTGTGTGAGTGAGTTCATCAGTTTCATCACGTCGGAAGCAAGCGAGCGATGCCACCAGGAGAAGAGGAAGACCATCAATGGGGAGGACATCCTGTTTGCCATGTCCACACTGGGCTTCGACATGTACGTGGATCCAC
Source organism: Arrhamphus sclerolepis (assembly GCA_037176975.1). Lineage (NCBI taxonomy): Eukaryota > Metazoa > Chordata > Actinopteri > Beloniformes > Hemiramphidae > Arrhamphus > Arrhamphus sclerolepis. Next base: position 3,848,980 of record JBAMYA010000016.1, read on the forward strand.
TAAAGCTCTACCTGCAGAAGTTCAGAGAGGTGAGGCCTCAACTTAACTTTACACACTGATAAAGGTGCAGACTCTACTGACAGATTTTAAGTCTTGTTTCATGTTGGAGTACTATTTTATTCAAACCTGTGATGTTTCCTTGTGTTTACCGCAGGCGATGAAGGGAGAGAAGGGGATTCCAGGGGGCCCGGTGGGAGAGAGCCTGAGTGAGGACCTCACAGAGGACAGCTTCAGTAAGCAGAGCAGCATCAGTTGACGCAAAGCTTGTTTTTTGCCCCATTTGTCTTTTCATTGCTCTCTTTTAATACACATTTTTTTTCCTCCTCACAGCAAATCCACTTCCAGCTGGGATTATCACAGCAGATGGTCAGCAGCAGAACGTCATGGTGTACACCACCTCATACCAACAGGTAAAGCTCACATATGTAGTCTTTAAGGAGTGCAGGAAGTTGTCAGTTTGCATTCAGAGTCAATAAACAACAAATGGGATTTATCTACTTGGCAGTATTGTGTTTCCTTCTTTGTATTTCCTGTTACTACTAGTACTTCATCGTTTTCAAGCTAGAAAGATATATTGGAGTTAGTTATTCCTGTTGAGAGCCGTAAGTCCCCGCCCCCTTTAACCGCCAATCAAAGACCAACCCTTGTTGTTTTTTGCAGATCCTTCTATCACCTAACCCATTTATCACTGACAAGGTTGTCGCTGTAAATATCAACACTTTACGGTTAATTTCCATGTCATTTTTAAGATAATTGAAAAGAGAAATCATTTATGGCCATTAACGGGATATTTTAAACAATTAGAGCAAAGTACGTGCGAAAACATGAAATCGGTGACATCTCAGTTTAAATGTAAATGTGACCATTCTCTTTTAAGGTCACGTTTCTTTAACTCACAGTGTGGAAAGTAATAACTGAGTTTAAATGGGAATATTTGAAATAATGGGCCAGATTAGGATGATTTAAAGGTTCTAAATGTCAGTTTAGATTAATGTTCAATAAGTTCCCAGCTCTACCTTTGAGTATTATGTTTAAAAAATTGAAAAAAACGGATTCAAAAGTTGAGCAGAGCTTAATGATTTCATTTTGCTTTAGTGAATTATTGAGGCAAACGAATTTATAATGTGTTTATTTAAAAAAAAAAAAAAAAAGATAATCTGGTAGAGAATGATGTGGATTATTATAATAAAAGTAGCATGATTATGAAAGTTAAACCCAGGGGTGAAAGTTGATTGATTTATTTGTTTTTAGAATTACAGCATGTTGGTGGTGGTTGGAGGTCAGCATGAGTTTGAATTCTGTAATCTGTAATCTGTTCATGATGATATTAGTTACACTATAGCTGCGGCTTTCTTTCAGCAGCATGAAAAGTAGAATTTCAGATCTCTAACTGGAAACGTTCTCCGTTTCAGATTCCCACTGTACAGCAGATCCAGTTTTCATGACGAGGCCTTACTCCAAACCCAAACACTTTGGCTCCGCTTGAGAATGGCGCTCGCCAGATGACCTCTGACCCTGCTGTGGGGTAAAGGTTATGTGGCGAACAGACGGAGGGAGGCACCTGGAGAAACCCTCATACACGAGAGAAGTCACTACCTGTTTAGTAGAAAGTGTAGTTTCTAGTTGTGAGGTACCAGATGTTTTGGAGAAAGTCCAAATCAGCTGGGAAATTTAAGGCTTTATTTTATAGTCTAGTCTTCTTACATAATTACGTGGTGGAGTTTTGTTTGTACGTGTGTTAACGTGTTTGCTTTTATGCTTTTCTTATTTCCTTTTGGTCGGGGTAGGGAGGGTTAGAGGCAGGTTAAAGTGGGGAACTGTTGCTTTCCAGGCCTCTGAAATCATGAGGAGCCACATTGATGCTCTTTTGTTTTTTTTTTGTTTGTTTTTTTTGTAAGTTTAAACACTTTACCATGTTCTTCAATTTTATGGAATAAAAATTTAAAAAGTGATGTTTAAAAAGTCATGGTTTCTTAATCACGTACATCTGATCTTATGGGTTCACACTGTGCGATTTTTAAAAAAAAATTTTTCCAGACAAAATTATGCAGAATTGTTGGGAAAATGTTCCATCGTAAATCTCTGCGATCTCTGCAGAAAATCAGTGGTGGTAGATCTCAGGAGATGAACAAGCCTTTTTAACAAAATACCACCATTTCCATGGGCTCAACAGTATTTGGACCAACTTGAATAATTGTAAAGATAAGCATCATTTTTAAGACTTGGATGAAAATCTTTGGTTGAAGTCTGGAGTCTAACGACATCACCAGTATCAGTTTACTCCCTGGAGATGATTCTGTTTCTTCCTTCAGTAACTGAAACAAAACTGCTCTACTGGGTTGTGGTCGAGGGAGTTCCTCTAATCTGTTTTTTTGTTCTTGAATGTCACTGGTGAAAAACCAAATCAAACCTGACATCAGCTCCAGATTTATCTGCTTCTTTTGTCTTGAAATAATCAGACTGGACATCACCTGACCAATTACCTTCTTTCCAGTCAATTGTCCCAGTACAACAACTTCCTAAATGGCACAGGCCCTATTTTTTGTGAAACCTCCCATTACAGCTGAAAGTCTACACTTTAATTGCATCTTCATTGTTTCATTTCAAAGCCACTATGGAGGTGTATTAAGGCAAGTGTATTTGAGACGTAATAACTGCACCCAGAGGTCTGATCAAAATATACTTGGCTGGATGTGGCAACAAGTACTGGTTTGTTAGGACCAGTACTAAGTTCTAGCTCCTGGTATTCATGTGCATTTGAAGACCTGGTGCTGTGGTAGCAGCTGACAGATAAAACTGGAAGTGATGAGATTGACTCCTCTTACTCCCATAATAGAGCCATCTAAACTATAACGGCCCTAAAAGAACCAGTTTGTCTCTTTCAACATCTGGTATGACGAGCAACATCATAGTGGGGAAGGTGTTTGTATGTGGGAGCGCTGGTTGATCTTTAGAAGTCCAAGTAATGGTTAAAAAATACCACAAATCCATCTCGGTTGAAGAGGAGACATCAAACAACTTTAATGGGAGTAAAATTAAGATCAAAGGAGGAAGTTTCAGCTGTTGTTGAGAATGGGAAAGTAGAAGCATTTCAGGTGCTGAGGAAGAGAAAACAGGACTGCCTGGAATCAAATAGGTTTCATCAGGGCGTAGCTGCAAAACGGATTCTTGGAAGACTAATGATTTTCTACCATCCAGCTACGAGCTTTTAAGACACATACAGTCTCTAAAACACATGCATGTGGCAAACTCCAGTGGTGAGTATGAATGAGCATCCGGCCCTAAAGACAGTGTGTGTTAAGAAGTAGTTTGTTGTTCAGGACCTCAGGTTTTCTGCATCTTTAAAAGCTGGAACTGTTACCGTTCTATCTTTAAATCTAAATTTTTAACGATTACGTGTAATAGACATGATAATGTACATTATTTGCAATTTGAGCTCTGAGCTCTGTATAAGGTACCTGAATTATTTATTAGTTTTTCTTACTTTGAAATATTGAGACAGTATTTGTTCTATAACATGTTCACTTTGGTTCTGTAGATACATTTTTCTTAATGCATTTAAGTTCTAATATAACTTCGTCTTATGCATGTTTAGCACTGACAATCGCGGTTTGATGCCAGTTAAAAAGCCCGCGTTGAAGTCGGACTAAACCATTTCATACGAGGTGAGGGTGTTTGTCCTCAGACGCCGCAGGCTCGAACACAAAATTCAATACACCAATCAACCAACTTATTTACCAAAGCATGAAATTAACATTAGTTAGCAACATACTGTGATTTTTAATTTAATATTTAAAAGAAAAGGGAACCTCCAGACTCCTCAAGGATCCTCCCCCCACGTGGGGCCCTAGTAACAGGGCAATCTTTCACTCTACCAAGAAGGCCCTGATGACAGCTCTTTACAGGTGAGCACAATAAGTTAAAATATGTCATTAGATACTCATTCTATGTTCTATGAGGTAAAAACAAACAAAAAATCGTTACTGATGATAATAAATTTGTCAGACTACTTTTTTGTCAAAATTTGGTAATTTTAAACATCACAGGACCCAGCTGACCACCATGTAGGCTACAGCATGTTTGGATAACTTGCTAGTGAGTTTAGCTAAGAAGCTATCTCTTTATTTTATGTTGACGGTTATATGTTACATTTATGATTAATGAGTAAATGCTTACAGAAATGTGTTTGAGAAGTAAAATTTATATCTGTGAAAAAGACATGACGTATACAGCAAAATGTGTATACAATACATATGTATTATGCTATAGGTTTAAATGTACTGGATAGGAGACATATATTTTCCCCCTATATAGACTTTATGTTCTCTCATAAATGATTTATGTGGCTTCAGTTTAATAGAGGAAAATGTGAAATTTGCTTCTTTGTGATATATGATCCACAAGAACGGCAAACAACGACATGGTGTCTGTTTCCTTACATATGTCACCACTTTACAGTGGCGTTACATAAGTATACAGGTTGCTGATTCTAGTCCACCAGTTGTTGTGGATGTAATGGTCTGAACATGAAGCGACTCAACTATTTCAGATGTATTCAAAATTTAACAAGCCTTTTCCCATATTTGAGTTGATGCATACAATCTGAGGACTCACATGTGCAGTTAATGCACAAGTCTGAGTTAAGTCACAAATCCTTAAAATTAGAGGTTGATACCAGTTGAAGTTGGAGTCCTTGACTGGGGTACTGCAAGCTTTATTCATGGTTAGATGCCAGCCATTCCTCTCTCTTCATTTCACTTTATAGTTTCCAACAATTTGTTGATTGATTGACTCATTTAAAAAAAAAATCTTAAGTATTACTGACACAATATAATTTTCCATGATTAATTGAGTATTATTCTATTCCATACAGTTCAGTTCAGTATGTGATCGTAAGACAGGTGCAATCATCATCATTACGCATCTGTGTTAACCCTTGCAAGGTATTCATCGCTGAAGTGAAGATGACCTGGGTTTGAGACATTGGCAGAGGTATAGGTGATTAGGGTTAGGCCTTGTGAGGGTTAAAAATGATCAAAAAGAAGTCAACAACATTGTTATTTCAATATTTGCAGCTTCTGTCGATATTCCTCCATGAAAGGTTCAACTGTCCTCCAGATCTGCAGGAGAAACAATCATCTCATCACGTTCCAAAACACTGGCAACCAGAAGTTTGCTGCATATCTTCTTTATTTGTCAGAACTTGCCTTTTGTTGCTTTATAAGATCATGAGCAGCGTGGATGTCCGGACTCATGGTACGGTCTCTGTCCCAGGGACTAAATAGTTGAGAAGTGGTTAGAACATGATCACAGCATTGGGAACCACAGTTTTGAGCCTTTAGGTGTGTTCTGACCTGGCCACAGAGCGCAGCAGCTCATGGACCTTCTCCAGAGGAGCACTGGTCTTCAGAGGACGTAAGAACTCCAGAGCCTGGCAGGCGGCCAGCAGCTCGATGGCGAGCACTGCAGGACAGCTGCTGGTTAACGCCATGAACATCTGCAATCGTCTGATTCTGAAGCTTTTTCATGGACTACCTTGTTCTACATGCTCCACGACTCGCAGAGCTTTACGAGCAGCCCAGCCTCCCATCGAGACGTGGTCCTCTGTCGCTGCACTGGTGGACAGGGAGTCAACGGAGGACGGGTGACATAAAGCCTTACTCTCTGAAACTGCAGAAAGTTGAAACAGTGAAGACAATGAAAGAAAAAAAAAGTGTTACTTTTGTTTCTCATTTCATTTGATTTGTTAAAAGACAGTATTTATTTATTTATTACTTTTATTTTTGCATTTAGGGCAAGCAGCACATGAAAGTGAATGAATGAATAAATAAACTAAAGTAGAGTCTCCCCTCGTTCACATCGAGAGGAGCCAGTTGAGGTGGTTTGGACATCTGGGGCTGGTTTTTCAAAAGATTTAATCCGAATGAGAGTTATCCGGATTAAATCTTTTGAAAAACTGGCCCCTGGTCAGGTGCCTGCTGGACGCCTCCTAGGGGAGGTGTTTCAGGCATGCCTAACCAGGTGAAAACTACATGGCAGACCCAGGACACTCTGAAGACACTAGATCTTTGAGAAGAACTGGAAGAGGCGGCTGCTGAGTGGGACGGGTCTGGGCCTCTGGTCTCTGTTTAAGCTGCTGCCCCCATGACCCAAATCCAGATAAATCACAGTTAATGGACGGATGGAAGAAAAACTGGGACAGCAAAGCTTTTACCACTTTACGTCTTGTTTACCATTTCTCTCATCTCATTCCAGGTAAGCAACGACATGGATTCTCTCCTGGGACATATCAGGACTGCAGGCGGACCAGTCCAGACTCACACCTTCTTCTTCTTCAGACACGTCTTTGTAAAATGTGTGCAGAATGGGATTTTGAATTGTCTTGGTGACAAATGTGTGGAAACTCCTGGAAAATATGTTCTTGAATCAAGCAGATGTTTTGCAGACTAATGCTGCCATAACAGAAGTGGACATGACCTTTGCTGTAGATGCTGTTAGGATCCCAACCATCTTTAAAACGGTACAACAAAATAACTGCTAACAGTCTGGATGGTCTTTTTGGTCTTTCATCTGGAGATCTGAGATACTTGTTTCTCTAGACTACATGATTTTGCTCCTTGTGCTCCACTCCAAATGCCTCTGAAATCTTCTCTATATGAGGTTGACACGGGGCTTTAAGCTTTAAGTTGAATTTATTGCCTGATTTGATGCTTGGTCACCATTTTTCCACAAAAATCACCTCTCCACATGGTTCTTTCAGCTATTGATGGATGATTGTTCTTGTTGGAGAGCAACATAACTTTTTGCAGTTATTAGAGCTCATATAAACTTACATTTTTGCATTTCAGAAAACTTGAATTATTTGAGAATATCATGGAGAAGAAGAAATGTTTCTTTGAAGAACATTCTTTTGAACATTTCAATGATTTTCTGAAGTGTTTGTTGAAAAACTGGAGATCTTCTGCCACATCACGGTGTAATCATCATAGAAAAATATGTCTTTACTATGATTTACTATATTTTTAACTGTTGGGAAAGACTGAAGACATTAAAATCAGCTCGGCATCCACAGAGAGACACACCTAAGGCAGCAGCGGTGCAGTGTGCTATCATGAAACCCGAGTTCAGGCCTCCTTCTTTGACCAGGAATGCTGGCAGCTCACTGAGGGTGGGGTTCACCAGCCTCTCAGTCCTTCTCTCACTCATACAGGCCAGCTCGTGCACGCCTATGGCCAGGTAGTCCAGTACCTAAAACAGAAAAATCTCATCCCATATCCAACCAAAAAGAAAGAAAAAGTACAAAGAACAACAAATGGACCTTGATCCATTAAAGTCTGGATCTAATGCCTGAAAATAAAGTGCCAGCTTCTTCCACTGAGTCAGTTACTGACTTTTTACTGTCTTTACCAAAGCTTCTAGACAGAGGTTGAAATCTAAGTGTGTCCCCTCTTTTCAACACAGAACATCTTTGCTCAGATGCAGCAGGAGGGAGATACCTCCATGACTGACGGAGTAGTGTGGTGTGTGACTTCACCTTGGCTGGATACTCTCCATGAAAATTTCCTCCAGAAATGGTCTCTCCTGTTTCTGCAAACACCAACTTAAAGGGAGTTCAGGATTCATGGCTGTTTTAGCATCTGGTTAAAACAGTGACACCTTGTGGTCTAATGACATCACTACAGACTCATGTCAAGCATGAATAAAGTCAAATATACTGCATTTTATTCATACTTTATTTTATCAGGGATCAGCTTCTTAGTAATATAGTCAAAGGTGTGTTTGTTTCCCAAATGTTGACATAATATATTCATATTTGTGGTTTTATTTAAATATCAACATGGGAAGAAGAGGATGTTAAATATAAACTAGATTACAAATGACCAGCTTTGTCTCCTTTTATTTTCATAGCCCTCACCAGCAAACCTGCTTTTATTTTTTTTTTTATGGCATTGTTAGTTTCTGTCAGTTTTTGTCTTGGTTGTTTTTCAAATTTACACGAGCCTGTAATAACCATGACTCAGCATTCCTCTGTATCTTAATTTATCCCTTACAAACATCCCTTAATCCTCATTAAAGCTTAATCTATAACATACCATATGTATGAGTTAATGAATGATGTGCTTAGATAATGAGAAATGTTCTGTTACTTTTACATTTTTCATCTAAAGTGGACTGTTGACACCAGGCTGAAAGCTCGGCCCGGAGATGAGATTGCACATCCTGGAAATATAAAGTGAGCTCTTTACAACTGCTGCAGGGATATTGTTACCAGGAGCGTGCAGGTAGAAACCATCAATGTTCTCTTGTCAATGAGTCTGGAAAGATTCTGTTGCCTTACGAGGAAAAGCCAGGAGCTCTGATTGCACCGAAAGCTCATTTCGTATTTCCAGGACATGCAATCTCATCTCTGAGCTGAGCTTTCAGCCTGGCATGAGCAGTCATTTATTAGAAAAATGCAAAAGTCTCCTGCTGCAGCGGTGCCCAGCAACTGAATACATCACCTGTAGAAAGAGCCAGTGCTGCTTCAACCATTAATTCAATATTATAGTAGCTGTTGAAAATGTTTCCATTAGCTTATCGTTGAAGTGGCCAATCACAGAAAGTCTGAAATCAATCAGCCAGCTGTTTGTAAAGGATACAGGGTTGTCTGTGGCGCTGTTTATCTCAGTGGAAATCACTTTCTGCACAAAAGCGATTGTATCGTGGACTACTCCATGAACCTGCGGGAAAGATCCATCTGTCTCTCTAATTATGAATATTTTCAGCCTTTAAAAAAAAAGTGATGTTGCAAAAACCAATGTACAGATGTTTTTGGTCTGTCAGAATAAAGAATGTTTATGGCGAGGAAGTGAAAGGACATCATTATAGATGGTGACCTGGGGGATGCAGCGCAGGGTGTAAGCGTCTTGAACACGACTGCATGATTGATGACTCTCTAGGGAGAAGAAAAGATCAAACAGGAAACTGTCAGTAAAGAATAAGATCCTATGATGATCTGTGATACTTAATGTCATAGTGGTTGTTCCGTTCAGGTCCCACCTGAGACCTGAGAGGGGAAGACTTCAGAGTTGAGAAGAGATCGAAGCCTCTCAGCCACCTCCATCTGACCAGGATGAGGCCGCACTGCATGGACATCTATACACAACCATCATGTTAATAATCCTCACTGGTAAAATTCATACAACTGGTATATTACTGTACATCACCAGTCATACTTTTAGCCAACAAAAAGACAAAAGCCAGTTGTTCACCAGATATTCCTAAAAGCTTTCCATTGCATTGTAGTTTCTACTTTCTTATACCTCGTCGAAGAGAAGGCTTCAGATTGTCTTTGGTCTTGGCCTCATAGTCTGTCCAGCGTCTCTTTGGCCGGGCCTGTCACAGGGCTCACCACCTTCATCCTCCAAAGTGCAGACCTTCGTCTGGCTATCTGGGAGCTTGCTACCTTCAACCCCTTAAGTGCACCCTCCTGCAGGTGATGGGTCTACAGGAATCTGTTTGGTGTGCCCAGACAGGCCCCATGGGTAAGCCAGTCTCCCCATTTGACCCTGACCTTAAAATTTCCAGAGTCTGTTTGAATCAATCTTAGTCAGGTCCATTCCTCAGGACAAATTTGCATTTTTTCCCAGACAACATAACTCCTGGGGTCATTCAGACCTGCAAACCCCTAGACCACGATAAGGTGGCGATTCAAGGAGTGCCTCCATAAAGTACAATAAATCATTGAGGATCAACCTGTCTGCTGTGTGGTGCAGGAGCAGAACATAAACTATGAAGGTTACCTCTGTGGAAGGCCCTTGCTGTTCCCCTCAGAGCCTCCAAAGTCAAAGCAGCGATGACGTCAGCTTGTCTCGCCGCCCACCGCGCTCTCTCTACAGCCTCAGCTCCCAGAGACGTTATCAGCTGAGTCCCATTGATCAGAGCAATTCCCTGCTCAAGAAACACTGATGTAATTTACAGTATCTCATTATCAGTTATACAGATCAGCTGGCCTTTAGATGTTCAGCCGCGTGCTAAGTGTTGCTGCTGTGAAAAAAAGCAGATGAAGCAGTAATAGGACTGGTTAAAAACACACATACATTATCTAAAACATGTCCTCCAGCCTGTATTAAACAGTAGAAAGGATATTAGATCACTTATTGAAGTTGTAGTCCCAGTGTCTGGTCACTTATGTGGTCTTTGCATCATAAATGTAGTAAATAAGTCAGTGAAAACTGTACTTCCATTCTAGGAATCAATTCAAGTACCTCTTTTGGTTTCAGCACAAGAGGTTTAAGACCGTGGCCCTCCAGAACCTGCAGGAACAACACCAGACATGGACACACGTGTTTCAGTCATGGTACCAGTCAAATGTGTGTAAAAATATTTAATTCATCAATAAAAGACTGAACCCTCTCAACCCCGATCAGCCAAAATGCCCATGAGGGCTCATAGGTACACGTAGATGTGGATTAATTTGGACGGATTTGGTTTCATGTTGCCACTTTCTGCACACTTGGGGCTAATCTGTTGAGCTAATCTGTGGCTGCAAACTAAACGAGCCCTTATACACACCACATTCATGCTATCAGGGGTCACAGAAGGGCAAAGAGACTGCAATTAGGGGCCAAAAAAACTCAAATCAGTTTGCCAGATGTTAGTTTCTAATCAATATTATTTGAAATGTCAGATTCAGGTTCTACTGGATGTAACCAGCATAACCAACATCAGTACCTCAACTTCTGCTGAAGTTGTTAGAATCTACAGCTGTTGTGCATCAGTGATTCATTAACATTTCTAACGTCAGGTCTTTTGACTTCTTTTAATGCCAGGAAACCAGGATGATGTATTGATGTTATTTTGTAACAACTGAAACCTTTTGTTGGTGAGCCATTAAGTTAGTTATCAGTTTTAATTAAGGATGTGACTCTCAAAACTGATGTCTTGAAGCGGCATCGAGCCTGTAATGATGTATAGAAACAGCTATATTACATCACACTTGCTTGCTTAAAAGTCAGAGAGACACATAAGCCAGAGTTCCCCGAAGAACAAAAAACAAAAGTAATTACCTAAAGCAGCTTTCTGTGAACTGATTCCCTTCATACGTTTCCATTCACACATGAAACAATAAATGTTACATAAATGGAGAACGTGTTTGTGCATCAACCTTGGTTTATTTTTACAAAACAAACTCTGTAATGAAGCTACACAACCACTTTGTAATGAAAATAAAGAGAATCAGCCAAAAGGAGACTTACAGCTTTAGCATCAGCCCAGCCGCTCTGTGGCGACCACATCCTGCCTTCTCCCATCAGGCCCAGGGCCAGGTGAGCCAGTGGGGCCAAGTCCCCACTCGCTCCCACGGTACCTTTCTCTGGTACCCAGGACAAGCAGGACGCTATCAAAAAAACAAGGAAAAGACAGTAACACATGGATACATTTTGCCCATTTATTCAGTACCCTCCTCTAAACTCTCTTCCCTTCAGGGGTCGCCACAGTGACCATTCGTCTCCGTCTAACCCTGTCCTCTTCATCTTCTCTCACACCAACTAACTTCTTGTCCTCTTTCACCACACCACATCCTTCTACAGATATTCACCGTCCCTCCTCTGTACATGTCCAAACCATCTCCATCTGGCCTCTCTGACTTTCTCTCTAAAGCATCTAACATGTCCTGTCCCTCTGATGTCTTCGTTCCTGATCCTATCATCCTCATCACCACCATAGAGAACCTCAACATTTTAACCTCTGCTACCGCCAACTCTCTCTGTTGCCCTGAACTGTTGATCCTAAGCATTTAAAATCCTGCACCTTCTTTATCTCTGCTCCCAGAAGCCACCATTCCTCTGGGGTTCTTCTCATTCACACACGTGTTTTCTGTCTGCATTCATTCCCCTCCTCTGTAGTGCATACCTCCACCTCTCTAGATGTTCCTCCACCTGCTCCCTGCTCTCTCTACAGGTCCCAGTGTCACAAACATCATAGTCCTTGGAGATTCCTGTCTAACCTCAACTGTCAGCCTGTCAATCACCATAGCAACAAGAAGGGGCTCAGAGCTGATCCTTGATGCAGTCCCACCTCCACCTAGAGCTTCTCTGTCACACCTACTTCACCTCACCACTGTCTTCCAGCTCTCATAAACGTCCTCCTTTAAACTAACGCAGACTGATACGTAGACCATGTAAATGCATAATTAAGTGCTCTTCAGTAATACGACACACAAACAAAACAAAAAAAACACAAAAACATAATTTTCAGGAAGTAATGATTTATAAAAGAAAAATCTAGTAGGAAATAACTGACAACAAAGGGTGACTGTATTTAGCTGGTTAATTTCAAATGAAGTCTTTTAATTTATTATTCATTCTTTTACACATTTAGTTTTTATTCCTTTGTGGTTTTCTTCAGCTAAATTATCTTTATGTTTTGATCGGTTGTAGTCAAGTATTTGATAACCATTGATGATGATAAACATTGGATGAATGTTCACAATTTTTATCTCAATGTAAATACTGAACAGAGAATGTGAAGATGAGTAGAATAGTAGAATGGAGGAGTAAATGTTAGAATGGATAGAAAAACTAAGCACCATTGAAGGCCTTTATCATGGCGTTGAGGGTTTCCATGGAGATGCCACTGTAGCCTTTTGCCAGAACGTTGATCCTCAGGGCCAGAAGCATTCGTGTCCTGTTGGCAGTCAGTGCATCACCAACTCCTACACACAAACACACACATTCAAATTCAATTCAGATATACTTTATACTTTAAGATTCTGGAAATATGAGATTATTTATCTTTTTTAAAATAAATAATAAATTTTACTCATTGAGCCCATTGTATACTCATCCATACTATCATTAATATGATTTTTAGGCCTCAATTACTCAGTAAATCTTAAATTTGGTAATTTACTGTTGAGAAATCCCGCCCTCCACTTCATTTTATCTAGAGCAAAGAAATAATTTACTGCTAATTAAAAACCGTCAGAGGAAATGTTGACGGCGTGCAAATGCAACTGTTCGAGGTGGTTTTAAATCAAAAACTGGAAAAACCAAGATGAGAGCAGGCAGGAGACAATTAGTTTACAATTAAATTATCGATATTTTTACTCAAACGTCACCATTTCGTAAATGTTGAGATCTTAACAACAAAAAAATCATAAATTTCACAACAAAAACTTTCACAACAAAAGTTGTGATTATGTAAATGTTGCATTTTTACAACAGTACATAAAATATACAATTTTGTGTTAAAAAAAACAAAGTAAATTTAAGTTAAAAAGTCATGATTTCATGAAATTTGTGATTTTATGACAAAAATATTGTAAAACTCACGATTTTACAGTCAAATTTTGATTGATTTTAGGACAGAAATGTTACATCATAAAAATATTCAGTGTCATGAGTCACATTTTTACAACAGTTAAAGATTTTTGCAACAAGAACATGCATTTCCACAAAAGTCGTGATTTTGTAAAAAATTTGGGTGTTTATTTATTTTTGTTAACAAAAATATGAAATCATATGATCTGTTTGAAAAATCAGCTTTTTTCCCCTTATTTCAAACTGACTGTACTGGACGATTTTATGTCCTAACATGGCAGCTTTTGTTGTAAAAACATATTTATTCTAAATGTGTAACTCTGGACCAGGCTCAGCTGTGGACGCGCTGCGAGAGCGTTCCACTGAGTCATTCATTAAGAGCCGTAACTACAAACACCTTCAGTGTTTAGCAGAATTACGTAACAGAAACTGCAGAAACCTACCGGCACAGTGAGAGCGAACCAGATTCTCCTGCAGCTGCCTGCAGATGGAGGGAAAAAAATGATCATGTTCGTGCCAAATAGTGAACCTAGTAGAAGCAGCTTGGTGAACCAGGAGGTGTTTTAAGTTTCTGTTAAACTGTGGAGTTAAATAAAAAGGTTGCTTACAGCAGTTTGTCCTTTGGTATGAGCGTGTGTGCAAACTTTCCAAATCCAGTGTTGATTCCATAAACGACTGCAGCGAAGGTTTACACAAAGATAATTGCTTAGACCTTTTCCCAAATTCAATCTTAAAAACGAGGACAGAATGTGGACGAACGATACCTTTTTCTTCTCTTATCATAGTATCAATGACCTCCCTGCCTTTCCTTACTCTCTCCTCCGCCTCAACGGTTAACTGGGAGGAATTCAAACAGTAAAAATCAGCTGGTTTGTCCCCAGTTTGCTTTTAATTAATGAAAGTTTGGGCGACAGTTGCTCACCTTGATCTTTGACAAGCCTTTTCCCAAGTTGACCAGATCAGCCGTGGTTAGACTGTTACCGTCCAGAGAAAAGTACTGATTGCAAAAACAAATCAGTTACTTCTGATTATTATTGGTATCATTATTATTATTATTATTGGTATATTATTCCATATTTTATTTTGGGCATATATAATACAGGCAAAAAAACAGAAATACTCACCTCTGTGGGCTCTTTATAAGCATCATGTCTACGTGCACCATGTTAAGGACTTTCACTGAAAATCCACCATTAAAGGGGACAAATAAAAATGTATTTATATATAATTTCCCTGCTTGAGAGCCTACTTTTGGTTTGTCTGTTCTAAGTTCTATTGAGAATAAAATATGAGATTCATAAATCACTATATTCTGTTTTTACCTACATTTTACAAAGCAAACCATCTTTTATCAAATTGGGGTTAAATTTACTTGAAAAGGATACTCTGCTCTCTGCAGTGGAGAGGAGATGTTTGCTTTGCCATCGGCTGCAAAGACTTAACAAAACAGAAAACAACAGGAGGTGTCTTTAGTACATGAGAGGGATGGGCGCATGCAGGGACTAGATGTGAAGACACGTACCCAGCTGGACAAAGTCGTTGTCCTCCAGAACATCCTCTACGTGGTCCTCCAGGTGCAGCAGCTCTCCACTCTGACACTTCCAAATGCTGAATCTCACCTGCACGTCTCCGTGCTCCATCTTGTTGGCCTCATAGTACCGTCTCAGGGCCTCGCACCCCAGGGACCGGATGGACCCCGAGGGGCCACCGGAGGACACCCGGAGCCAGTTCCCTCGAACGCACACGGAAACGCAGCGCATGGCAGAGATGCTGTCAGGACTCTGCAGGGTTGACAGAACTGGTCCTGCTCAGATACCAACACTGGCTGTCCTCCTCTTTGACTCATTAACATGCTCTGTAAAGCTTTACTTCTGCTCTAACGAGCTGTGAATGTTAAATTTTACACAGACATTCAGACGTGGAGCAGGGCGTGTACTGCCCTCTGGCTGGAGCACACTATTTGGCAAATTGGACTGTAAAGATATAAACTTTATGTTTAATTTGCAAAAAGAATTAGAATTAATCACCACACGGATGTTGAGTTGGAGCTTCACTTCCCACCATATATGCAGATAAACGTGCACACCACACTGTCTTTGGTGCTTTTCATTAGTTTTTTTTATCGTCCAACATGCCTGTTAATGCCA
The DNA here is from genome assembly GCA_037176975.1 of Arrhamphus sclerolepis. Taxonomy (NCBI): domain Eukaryota; kingdom Metazoa; phylum Chordata; class Actinopteri; order Beloniformes; family Hemiramphidae; genus Arrhamphus; species Arrhamphus sclerolepis. The sequence goes on from JBAMYA010000016.1 coordinate 3,864,428, forward strand.
GGTGAGAACAGCAACTTGTTAAAACGTAACTTTTTTTTTTTTTTAGGTTTTGCTCTCTGTGTGTTGTTAAATGTTTTCTTATCGTTATTTTAATGTTCAGGTCGGTCTTAAATATAATATTTAGAACAAACATGGACATTTGAAACAAATGTCAGAAACTATTGTGTTAACTGTCCAGTTCTAGCGTTTTTAAACTGTTCTGAGGTCTGAATAATAACTAGAAAATAAATATGGCCTCTGGCCATTTTACAAAAAAAAAAGCAAAAAGAATCATAAATCAAGTTTGCTATCTGAATTTTACAAATAAAATAATAATAAATGTATTGATACTCACAGCTTTAAGCCGTCTGAGGACTAAAAGAAAACTAAGATGAAGACTTAAAAACAAATAAAACTATTTAAGAAGCTGTTTAGAGATATGATGTGTGACTGTCAATGCGGTTTAGCTGTAAATCTTACGATTTACAAACTTCTAAGTCTGAGTTTATTTGGGAAACGTCTGTTTTACTTGCGTGTTGATTCTTGAATATCTTCTCTGTTTGTTTAAATGTAACAAACTGCAACCACAGAAATGCTTTTTTTTCAATAACAAAAAAATGGAGAAACAATAATGATAATAAAATGTTATTCTGGCCACTCCTTTTTGAATATTTCTATTCTATTTTGGTATTTAAGCTTTTTGTGTATGTTTGTTCTGTTTTAGTCAGAGCTTGTTAGTTTTGTTTGTTTTAATTTTTTTCTTCTACAGTTACCACTCCAGTGATACTTTGTTGTTTTAGTTGCACGTATTCTAAAGAAAGAAAGACGAATGGCAAACTGCACTTTCTGCAGGTGAACAGAAATGAAAGCAGACCTCAAAATATTCGCTTGTATTTCATCTCATCAGTTACTAAAGAAACTCAGACGGGACCTGATGGAACGACCTGAAAGTACAGAAAAAAAGAGTAAAACTGTATAGGCCAAAGATTTCTTTTCTTCTTTGCTTCCTTTTTTATTTAATATACATACATTTTCCTTTTTTAGGCTTGTAGCACATTCAAAAATAAAAGAGAAAATTAAAGTTCAAGCAGGTGATGTCGACAACGATGACTGGTTGATGAAAGTTTTCATAAATAACTTCCATAACCACATGCGAAAGGAAGAACATTTATGCTTTACTCTGCATTTACTCCGCCTTATATAACCCTGCCATCAGCAACTCTGGCCTCGGAGTCAGCTGGGATGTACAATCACAAAAGAAAACTCGCACTTGAACTTTCTTTTTAGGAAATATTTGTGCTTTGTGGTCTGGACCAAAGAGGAAAAGAAGAATCCAGACTGTGATGAGCAGCAGGTCCAAAAGCCTGCCTCTGTGATTGATGGACAGATCACTCAGATCGCAGGTCTAAATGCGAGACGCTGCGTACGAAGAAGTAAACATGGATGCTGCTGAAGTATTTACGACTGTAGGTTGAAGCTGACAAAGTTATGACCAGGGGTCCGTTTCACGAAGGAGGTTCAACAAACTCAAACTCGATTAAAAAAACTAATTCGGAGTCAACAAACTCTGAGATCAGAAACTCTGAGTTTGTGGTTTCAGAGCAGCTGTTCCAAGTTGGTTCAATTAACTCTGACTATGTTAACTCTGACTTACCACGACTATAAAAATCCATCATCAACGGAGCTCAGATACTGTGATTCACCATGGCAACGCCAGTAAACAGAAGAGATGCTCCTACTCTTCTTTGTTGTTTTTTTGCAGGTTTTTTGCAGTCATGTGACTTCCTGCAGCATCTGACTGTATCAGTGAAGGAAAGAGTTGATGAGGGACAAATTACAGAGTTGATCTTTAATTTAAAGATTTAATGGCGGGCACTGCTAACATGAAAAACCAACTTTGAACCAGTTGAAGACGACGTATAAAAGACAGACATAAATCAAACGTAACGGACTTAGTTGGATTCAGTTGTTTTTATTTTTGTTGAAAAAAGTCATTCAAGGACCCAGAAGCATCAGTCCATCCAGTCACTGTTAAATCCTAAAAGGACATGTCTTTCCTCACAAGTGAGAGCAGGAAACTAATTTCAAACAATGAATGATAATTTCTAAATCATGCTGATTATTCAACAACTTTGTGGTTAATAGAAAAGAAGAAAACAAAGTATGTGTGCATCTTTAAAAACAGTGGTGACACTTTTCTGCTTCATTCACTTTCTAATAATATAATAAAGTATGTTCAGTATCCCATCGTTTTTAAGAAAACTGGCATTAGAAAATCAATAATAAAATTAATAATCCATGCTGTTTCGTGTGAAGCATGGACTTGCTAACTGTAACGCTTTAAAGAAAGTCATCAAGGTGTCAGGAGTACAAGTCTTGGCTGATTTGACCACATTAAACTATTAAACTATCTATTCAGATCATCAATATACTTTACTGATGCAAAATGCAACATTTCATTGTTCAGACGTCTCCAAAATGATCGTTATATGATCGATTTTCTGATTTAACAGCTTCATGAAGGGGAGGAGACAGAAAAAAATGTTGAAGTAAAACTGCTCCTGGCCAGGTTTAGTTCGGGGAGTCAGTTGCCATGGCAACATACTCCGAGTATCTGTTACCACACTTTGTGAAACTGGCTCAACTGAACCCTCTGGTTTAGAGTTAAGTAGCCCCGCTTTGTGAAACGGAAAACTCGGAGTTCTGGTTCAAGATACTTGGAGTTTCCACACAACCCACTTTGTGAAATGGAAATGTTGATGAGAAAGAGAGAAAATAAAGTTTATTACATCACTTCTGCAGCAGAGACGTGCGTGGACACGTAGCTGGAGCCAGGAGAGGTGGGATCATGACCCGAGCAGCTTTGTAGAAACTGATCTTATGTTCCACCGAGCTAGAAACCACACAGAATCAGAACAACTAAAAAGAAAGGAAGAAAAAAAAAAAACGTATATAAAAAAATAAAACAAAACCAAAAAATACCCCAACAAACTGGATTTGAGGTAGTTTTGCCATCAGTTTGAATATCCTCTTACAGTTTTGTGACGGCAACATTAATGAAGAGAAGATCATTGAGATTTAGAGCTACATATGAATTAAAGAAAATGTTCAGTGAGATAAATATGGAGATACGTGCTGAGCCTCAATGACACTAAATTAATAAATAAAAAAAAAGCTCCGCCTTAAGTAAACAACAAAACAGCAATAAACAGTATAAACTGGCATGTTGTGGCATTATAGAGCAACTGAGAAGGACTTTTGACACCTGTAAATGTACATAATATCATATATTTAAACATGTTGGATAAACACAGAATGCTAAAACAATGAATGTCACCAAAAATCAAAAAACATTTTATTAAACTTATCAGACCTGCAATTCTACTTCATTTCAGTTAGTTTTCTATTGCTAGTTTTAGCATTTATTTAGTTTTTTGTTTTATAAAACAAAGTTTTTATTTCTATTTATGTCATCAGAATTGTTTTTTCACTCTTAGTTACAGTTTTAGTCTTAGTTTCTCTTAAATATAATAACTCTGGCTGGCAGGAGGCAGAGACAGTGAGGAGGCTGTAGTCTTCATGACCTGCAGCTCACACTGCAAAAACTGCAAAAACTGATTTCTAAGTAAAAAGATGCTTGTTTCAGGAAAACTGCTCTTATCTTTTAGAAGCATACATCTCATTCTAAGAATTCTAGACAAGCATTTTTTTCTTACCCCATTGACAGTTTTTTGTTTTTGCTTAATATAAGACATTTTGACTAGATTTAAGAATACTGCAACCCTGCATTCCTAAATCTAAGACCATTTTTCTTGAAACAGTTTTTTTTTTTTTTTTTTACTTTCTTAGAAAGCATCAGTTTGCACAAACATTATAGTATTCACTCACCCAACCCAATAATGTAAACCAGGTGTTCCAATCACTTCCATGATTCAAACACCTGGAAAATACTTATTTTCCACCACGATTTGCAAATAAATTTGCAGCAAGTCCAGACGTGAAATTTCCTTGCTCCTAAATATTCCAGTCAACTGTCAGTACTGCATGTAAATATTATTGTATTACTCACGGTATGTTCATACTGCGATGTCCAGGGTGGACCCCTGCCTTTCGCCTGAAGTGAGCTGGGATTGGCTCCAGCAGACCCCCGTGACCCTACACAGGACAAAGCGGGTATAGATGATGGATGGATGGATGGATGGTTTGTGCATGATGAGTAGTGACAGAAACGTCTACAAGTACCCCCAGTTACACGAGTGGTTTGTCCCAACCACACACCTCTTCTGCATTTCATCACTCAGTTTGCTGCAACCTCTTAAAAAGGAAGAAATGTAAAGACTGTAGAGATCTCTCAAAGCCATGGTGACACTTTCAGACCTCCGACATTGAAACGTGTGCTATCATTTGCATTATCTGGTTATTTTAATCTCTGAAAAGAAGAAATATGGTGTCGCACTGTTATCACAAACTACATTTATCTCCATATCACCTACACCTAGTTCAGAGTGTCGCTCAGGAACAAGCTGTTGACCTATAACTGTAATTAAATTTAATATTAATGCCACGTTGTCATTTTTAAGTTTGTGTTCACACATTTTTGGAAATACAGTTTAACACCAGTACTAGATGAAGAAACTTGTAATGGTCTGTTTATGATGCAGATCTATCAGCAGAAACTCATTGGTGAAAAACTAAACTTGGACTTCACATAGTAAATTGCTTGAGAAGAGTTTAATTTTTTTCTCTTTTCTTCTCTTAGAAATATTTAAGGTTTCTTTATGATTGAAAATTGACATCTAAATTAGAAGGATGAATCTGTCATGAAGTGTGAGGTGATGGAGGACCCAAATGCAGGAGAGCTGGCAGGACGCACAAGTAATCCAAAAAACTGATATTTTAATAAGAAAAAAAACAAAAACTCTGCCACAGCAGGAAAACAAAAAAGGAACCAGAACTAAAAACTCCATGCAATGCAATGCAATGCAATGCAATGCAATGCAATGCAATGCAATGCAATGCAATGCAATGCAATGCAATGCAATGACACAAACTGTGCATGAACATGGGGAGCAAACGGTACAGACCAACACAGGCCACACAAGGACAGGACCTTATACACACACAGGGGTAACGAGACACAGGTGAACCACATCAGGGGAACGAGGATCAGGAAGCCAAACAGAACATAACAGGACTTCAAACTAAAAGCAGGACCAGAACAGAAAAAACCCTAAACTAAAACCTAAACCATGACAAAATCTACATTGTAAAAAAAAAAATTTAATTTGAGATTATGTAACACGATTAAATTGCCGTATTAACAATAAATAATCAACTTTGGACATTTACATAATGATAATGAAGTTAATGTGCATTTGTTCAGAACTAAAGATATTGTGTTTTTCTTCACAATATGCTATTAATGGGTGTCTGCAAGTAATAAATGTTATTAATTTAAGTTGTAGTTCCAAATACATAATTGTACATTTCATATTTTAACTATTACGTATAATACTTAGTTTCTAACCAGTGTAAATGTAAACCTTAAAATGAGACTAGTGCATTTAGAAAATCAAAGTACTCAAAATGAAATTATGCAGAAAATTGACAAAAAAAAAAAAAATTAAAAATACACTTTTTGAACTCTCAAACTTGCAGAAATTAGCACTTTACTAGGAGTATGGAGTATATACTAGCAAAACCTGTTTCTTACATGTAGGAAAGTCAGTACTGAATGAAAAGACGAGTCTTGCTTGAATTATGAAGAATTTATTGCAAAAAGTAGATCAGGCTGGATATTTTTATCAGTGCATAGAAATCCCCGGGTCTTCCAACAAGGCAGTGACCCAAAACAACCATCTAAATTTGGCCCTCTCAGAATCGAGCTGTCAGCCATATCCATTCGCTTCACAAAAAATTATCTGGTACCCCTCTCAGTAACAGTAATTTCCACTGGGACAGAACTTCCTGAACCATCGTGTCCCGTTTGTGGTGACGGCAGACTTCATTCTCTGATTTGCGCAGGATGATTGTCGTAGAAATATTGTACCAGGCAGTAGACAGAACTGCACGTACAGTTTGTTCCAGTCATCTGCTCCTGGGAGACGCCTAGTTTCGCCGGAGCTGCAAGGACTCTTAATAAGTAAATGTTAATATTTGATTGATATATTGAATAATTTCTGCTACTTGAGTCTTTCATTGTTTAGGTAGAGCTGTAAACAGGAACATAACATTTGGTGAAGATAAGTTTGGAATTTACAACCAGAGGACAAATTTCTCCCTTTCTGTTTATAAAAACCCTCAGAAACAGTCTTCTGGGTTCATATTTTGGCATGCCATGCTGGTGTCAGACGAATGAACCTACGGCTGAAAAATATTACCCATGATATTAATAAAGGTTGAATTGACATGTCATTCTACTCTCTGATTCTTTCTATTGAGCAGCAAACATGAGCACGAATTTAACATAAACCAGCAACACTCGTGGACACTCTTTTCCTTTTCTCCCTGTCTTTTTCTCTTGTTTAAATCCACTGTGAAATACCTTTTCTGTGCCATTCAACGTGATCTGCACAGTGCTGTTTTCATGGAATTAAACTCATCCAAAAGCCCTCCTTTCAGTCTTTTTTTTAACTCAGAGGTATCGGCAACAACAGGCAAAAAGCCCACAGAGTCAGTTTTCTCATCATTGTGTGAAGCTTTTTTTTTCTTTTTCTTAATAAAGAAAGTGAGAGGGGATATGAAAGGGGGTGGGGGTGGGGGTGGGGGGTTGAGGGGGAGGGATAAAGAGACAAGTATCTGCTGCAAATCTGAAAAACAAAAAAAGAAAAAAAAAGAAAACACACAACAGGCACACAAACAAGACATTGGGAGAAAGACACTGGGGATCTGAAAGAGAGAAAGAAAACAAGAAAAAAAAGAGGAGAAACAAAACAGAAACAAAAAACAAAACAGAAACAGACAAGGAGGAATCCAGGCAACCAGCAGTCCCCACAGGGGACCAGAAGAGGGAAAGGAGGAAGTCCCTCGTGAGCAAGCAACAACCCCACCCAGCAGGCACCAGAGGGAAGCCCCGGGTGGAGCCCCCATGACCATGGAAGAAGGCAGCCAGGGAGCCTACAGCCACCCAGTACAGGCCAGTTGCAGGGCAAAGAGGTCCATGCCCCCAGGGCCACACCCCTCGCCCCGGCGAAAGACCTGCCCGCCCGGAGAGACGGGGCTACCCCCGACAGCCGACGCCGGCGGGTCGGCACCTACCCCGATGCCCAAGGTGGAACCCCCAGAGCCACCGGCGCACCCAGCTGCACGAGCAGTGGGCGTAAGTGGAGGCGGGCACGGAGCACGAGAACCCCCCACAGGGAGCCGCCCAGGCAAGCCCAGCAGCAAAGAGCCCCAAACCCAGGCTGGACAATAGACCCCCATTCACTCAGAAACACCAACACACACCCACTGACAAAGACAAGGACAATCATTCTCTCACCACTCCCAACTCCC
>JBAMYA010000016.1:3877678-3912075 GCA_037176975.1 Arrhamphus sclerolepis
AGGTCTGAGAATAACTGGTAAATAAATTGGAAAGAATTGTTAACAGATCTGGTAACAAGTGGTAACAAGTCTGGTAAAAACTGGTAACAGGTCTGAGAATAACTGGTAAATAAATTGGAAAGAATTGTTAACAGATCTGGTAACAAGTGGTAACAAGTCTGGTAATAACTGGTAACAACTGATAACAGGTCTGGTAATAACTGGTAACAATTGGTAACAGGTCTGGTAATAACTGGTAACAATTGGTAACAGGTCTAGTAACAAGTCTGGTAACATGTCTGTTAATAACTGGTAACAGGTCTAGTAACAAGTCTGGTAACAGGTCTGGTAACAACTGGTAACAGGTCTGGTAATAACTGGTAACAAGTCTGGTAACAGGTCTGGTAACAAATGATAACAAGTCTGGTAACAGGTCTGGTAACAGGTCTGGTAACAAATGATAACAAGTACAACTGGTAATAACTGGTAAAAAACAAATTGGAATGAATCGGTAACAGGTCTTTTTCTTCTGTTTAGAGCTGCAGCAGATGGACTTTACTACTTTGGAGAGATTTAAGTTGATTATTGAACCGTTAGACTGATCTAAAAGGGTACAGTTTTACAGTTTTATGGCAAAAGATAATTGTGAGCTCAAAGAGGACAAAAGCATTCACACAGTTGAAGAGAGTGGAGGGAGACTTCTCTGTTTTACATGATGAATTTGACTGATGCCAAAGTAAAACATTCAAAAGAGAAGCTTTTCCCAAAGTGAAGATGGTTAACGGAGTAAGTCAGAGGGAGGACAGGAAAAACATCTCCAGTAGATGTGCCAGGCTGCAGGTTTGTGCTTTTCTGGAGGATGCGTAGAAAGGAATGTGTGAGTGAAGTAAAAACAGCTCCAGTGCTGATAAGAACAGGATCAGCGGTGCCGTCACCCGCTACGAAGCAGATACATCAGTGACAGCTGGTCAGAGGAGGTCGCGTCAATCACACCTGCAGGAGAGACCATGTGTGGCGGAGGGATTAATGAGGGCCGATTCTGGAGATTCAAGTTCAGTTAAGACAACCACAGACAGAGATACCCCGTATAAAACAAGTGACTTAACCTCCATGACTGTAGGGGAACCCTCTAAAGGCTGCAAAACTTTCTTTGTGCCACTTTAGATTGACAGACTAAAGATGTCCAAAGGGATGGCGTCTGCTTTCAAAAAGCCTCCATACAGCAAACGTGAACGTTTTTGCTCTGCTTCATCAAATGTGAACAACTTGGACACTGAATGTATCAACTTTCTATCTTAAGAAACAAATTATGAGGAATGAATTATATTAGGCAATTGAAAGAATGCACCACATTAAAGATCAAAACCACATGTTGTAGAATTCTTACTTAATCAGAAGAGAAACCTGGGATTAAAAATGTTTGAAATTATTTTTAAATTATAAAACAACATGAAATAAAACAAAGATTAAATTAAACTGAATTCAAATTTCAGGGCTGCAACACATTTTTTTAAAAAGTGGTAGGACAACTGAATTCTAGTAAGGACGTAAAACAAAACAATAATGTGTAAAGAGCGCAGGTGCAGGTCTCGGGTGGACATCCGTGACCTCTGACCCCTCGGACAGGCCTAGATCAAGACCCGTCTTTCATAAATAGCTGATATTTTTTCAAGTGGACAGGTGACCACTGTGGGAAATAAACAACAATCAAACAATAAAAACTCACAAGCGGCACCTGAAACTTTACTGTGCAGAACAAAGCTTCACGCTAATGTCAGCATTTCTGGGAGGAGGAAGAGTTTCTTCATGATGATAATTATATTACTAATTTAATTAGTGGACGCCTTTCAGGAAACTGTAGACCGCAGAGATGGCTTTTAGCGCCGTTATGTTTGAGTAGATGCGTCACCAGAGCCTTCATGTGGACGTTCTGCAGGTGGGAGGAAGTGGAGACCATTGTTTTGTGAACGTGAAGCATTGCATGGATTGTTCATGCTCTCAAAACAGACCATGGACCTGGGTGTGGCGGGTCCAAATTCATTGTGTGCAGCTTCCTGTTCTGCTTGTTATAAATAAAGAAACAGTAAAGGATGGAGAGAGCTGACAGACGTCTCAACGCCAGAAAATCTGAACGCAGAGGTGGAAAACGGCTCTTAGTCCTCAATAAATGACAGAGCTGTCAACAAATCAGTCGTTTCAGATTCCTGCTTTTATCTTGCTCAGCTTGTTTAGATCTTGAGATTTGCAGCTTCACAGTTGTAAATACTTCCCAAAAAGTGAGTTCAAAGAGACCTTCGAAGAACTTCAGACTAACGCTGGCAGCGACCCGGGACCAGTTGGTCCAACAACAGGATACTTCAGAGCATGGACCAATGTGAGATGGGACATGACGTTTCATTCACAGAGCGGCAAACAAACAGCAGCAGGCGACTGCATCCTGAGCATCCTGGGAGGGGCTCATCTGAGAAGTCTGGGCACAGGGAGCACCAGTAAAACCAGTGCACTAAAGCAATAAAGTAGTAAAAAGTAAGAAAATACTCTGATAGCCAAAAAAGAAAAGAGCTAGTTGGTTTAACGTTAAGTATGCATTTTCAAAAAGCAAAATGAATAGAATTATCAAAATAGTTTGACGATAAATTTGTTATTCAAGAAAATATTAGTAAATTAAATATGCAATAAAGAAAAATAAATAAATAATACTAATAATAGATTTATTGGTTAACCAGTTAATCCAGTTTCGTATATTCCTTTATCGATATCTTATTTCCCAATGAATAACTGATTATCAGAACGTTTTATTGCTATTCCTACGACATCCCTGGTCCTCCGTCTCCATAGAAACAGCAGTTTCATTCACGTAACTGGCGCAGCAGAACATCTGCTTCAGACACTTGAGGTGTCTCCAGCGCTTTCAGACGAATGCACCTTTCTGACGGGAATATAAAATAAGAAAATAAGAAAATGATTGGCTGAGATCAAACAGATGACCAGAAGCATCAAAGGTGCTGTTACTGGATTTGTAAGTAGTTTTTCCCTGATGGTTGGAGAACACATACGCATGTTAGCAACTATTATATCAACAAATCAATCAAAATAGATTCTATAGATTTAGATGAATGAGAAAGATTGGTTTGTTTAGCTGCAGGCTGATGCTAATGTAATTATTTTGGTCCTTTTTTTGTTTGTTGTAGATCTTCACTGCATCTGCTCACAGACTCCTGCACCTGCGGATAACAGCAATTTAGAACCAAGTCAAGCAACTGGTTCTCCTACCACAATGGCCAAAGGAACAGAGCTGAAAGCACAGACCCCCAATGCAGACACAGGAGCATCACCATCAGGAGCAGGCCCAGACCCATCAGCAGCAGCAGCAGGCCCAGAACCACCAGCAGCAGCAGCAGACCCATCATCATCAGTAGCAGGAGCATCAGCAGCAGCAGCAGACCCATCAGCAGCAGCAGCAGACCCATCATCAGCAGCAGCAAACCCATCATCAGCAGCAGCAGACCCATCATCAGCAGCAGCAGACCCATCATCAGCAGCAGCAGACCCATCATCAGCAGCAGCAGACCCATCATCATCAGTAGCAGGAGCATCATCATCAGCAGCAGCAGTAGACCCATCAGCAGCAGCAGACCCATCATCAGCAGTAGCAGCAGCAGACCCATCATCAGCAGTAGCAGCAGCAGACCCATCATCAGCAGTAGCAGCAGCACACCCATCATCAGCAGTAGCAGCAGCAGACCCATCATCAGCAGCAGCAGCAGCAGACCCATCATCAGCAGTAGCAGCAGCAGACCCATCAGCAGCAGCAGCAGACCCATCATCATCAGCAGCAGACCCATCATCAGCAGCAGCAGACCCATCATCAGCAGTAGCAGCAGCAGACCCATCAGCAGCAGCAGCAGACCCATCAGCAGCAGCAGCAGACCCATCATCAGCAGCAGCAGACCCATCATCAGCAGCAGCAGACCCATCATCAGCAGTAGCAGCAGCAGACCCATCATCAGCAGCAGCAGACCCATCATCATCAGTAGCAGCAGCAGACCCATCATCATCATCAGCAGGAGCATCATCATCATCAGCAGCAGCAGGCCCAGACCCATCATCATCAGTAGCAGGAGCATCATCATCAGGAGCGAGAACCCAATCAACAGGAGACCAGACTCAACCAGACACCACTTCAAACAAATTGGCAACACCTGCCAGCACCACTGCTCCTTCTACAGCTGAATCCACGACCAAGCCAAAGTCTACTACTCATCCCCTCAGCACCAATCCTACCACAGAGCAAAACCCCTCTAAATCCAGCGTGACCACTGTGAAGAACTCTGAGATGGCAGGAACCAGAAAGACTCCACTGCAAACTTCCGTGGTGGTCACTAATTCCACGTCAACACTGACAAACAGCGGAGACAACATTGGTAAGATGGTTCTCGTCCACTTCATCATCTGTGTTCGCCAGTATACTTGTGATGGGAACCTCAAGCCGAGGTTTATTTCACATTTACCTTTAAGTAAGCTGAACCTTACATTACAGCTGCACGGCTGTAGAAATGTTCAGCTGGAAGCATTCTGCATCCTGCCGTTCACATAAATGTTGTTTTGGCACTTACCAGCTACCGTAGGGTCAGTGTAAACCTTTAACACCCCAACATGACAACACCCCCCCCAATCCCAGAGGCATCTGAGACCTCCACTCTGCATCACATCATAGCTGAGTAGCAGACTCTGCAGGACCATTGAGGGGCTTTCTGGCTCAGGGGGAATCAGTTGTGATTAGTTGTGATGTCATTTCTGATCCAAGGTACCGCAACAGTAGCAACCCCTGGAAAAGGCCCCAGTTTGGCACCGTCATCAACGTCAGAGGCCGAGCCAGCGTCCACCCATCAGACCAAAGCAGAAACAATCCCCAAAAACACTTCAGCCACACAAACTGGAACCTCGACCTCATCAACAACCACCGCTCCATTTTATCAAAATGAGTTGCAGGTAAGTCCGCTGTTAGAAACGTGAGTGACCTCCTATGTTAGAAAGCAGAAAACTACAAATAAGAAATTCATTGTTTCTCTTCTTTTCTTTTGTTTACCAGTATAATTCAGAGAGTAAGCAAGAGGTAAGTTGTTGGTTTTTTTTGTCTAATATTAAGCCATGTGTCTAAACCTTTATCAAACACACGCAGACTGTTTACTTTCTCAGAAACAAATACATGTCTGTAAACTCTCGTCATGTCCCTGCTATTGTCCGGTCCCGGAGGCCGGCCCACATCCTTCCACTGCTTTCTTCAGTGATCCTGGGCGTGTGCACGTGAAACAACAATGACCCAACAGTTTAGACAACCTCTCATTTTCTGGCTGATTCCTTGCTGATTTCTGAGTCCTCTGGAGTTCCATGGGACCTGATTCACCAAATCAAGATGAGGGATTGAGCCGGGATCCATCAGTTTTTCTGGCTCAACTCATCCAGTGTTGGTTACCATGGAGATTCTGGCCTGGTCAGGACCCTAATAGCAACCGGGATCTCTCAGTCCTGTTGCTCCATCTGTTCAGTGATTCCTGCCTGACATTAATTTTTTTTTTTTGCGTTATAGGTTAGTTTGCATCAGCAAAACTACTGAGATAAATAAGATCGTTTTTTAAATTTGCCTTTTAACAATTTGGGCAAGCCCAGGTGATGATGTCACACCTCTGGAAGCTTCATTTGAGGATGCATTTAAGGCACACCTCAAACACACTGCCCCCCTGTGTGACATCATGGGAAAAATTGAAATAAATCGGCCACCAGTCTGGTCCATCCAGATGTCTGAAGGTTCCACTTCATCCATCACAGTATAAATGCAGCATCATCTTCAAAAACATCATCAGCACAGAAACAGGCTCGGGGTCTTTCAGTCATGTTTTAAACAGGACAGGAAGCAGTGTACTGCGATAAAAAGAAATAAAAAAAATAAAAATCAGGGATTCCAATCACAGTATGGAAAAAGTGTCTTAGAGGAAACCTTTCCTGCCTTTCACTAGTTTCCTCTGTTCCCACATCTCTTTTTTCCACACTGCTGAGTCCCCACAGAACACGTTAAAAAAAAAAAAAAAGGATCCAGGATGAAACCAACCCCAGCCGTCACCTCTCACCCCTCCAGTCCCCTCAGACGATCCACAACTCCAGAAAATGAACCCTTTGATGCAGTTTGATATGTATACCTACAAATAAATGTATATTTAGTTTCAGACAAAGGATGAAAAGAATCTCGCGGAAATGTGCAAACGACTGACGCCAGACTGGAAAAATGTGAACTGCTCTGTGCGCTGGCATAAAGGGAACGACAAAGTGGAGATTGACTCTGTGGAGATAATGGGAAAAGGTAAAACCACCTCCAGCACCTGCACAAACATCTGCCTAAATATCTAATATGTTCAATAAATGCTTTCACATTTATCTTCCAGTGAAGACCAGCATCGCATCCCAGCACTTTGAAGACATCACCAAGGTGAGGATGGCTCCCGTAGGTGCACGCCGCGCTCCTGGATGAGCGCATCAGCATTCATCTGCTCTCTTTTATTTGTCCGTTTAAAGAAACCAACAGACAACAAAACCCTGATCGCCATCCTGGCCTCCTGCGGAGCTCTGCTCATCATGATCGTCATCCTCGCCGTCTGCGCTTCGCACCACCGTAAGCCGTACAACGAGAACCAGGTGGGCACAGTGCACAGAGGACAAAAGTCCCACAATGCAACAGCCGGTGCAACCTGCTTCCCAGCAGACTGAATGCAGTTAAAAGTCTGATCCGTGCAAACCAGCGGTGTCAAACTCTATTTCATCATCACCATGGTTACCTTCAAAGGGACGGTTATTCTTAACTTTCTCAACCTTTGTTGACAATTTCTCACTTGTTCCTGGACTCATAAACTTCATCTCAAATTTCCCAAAATTCACTTCCATAAAAAAAAGGGTAACTTTTTTCCCCTTAGATTCCTTGATGACGTTTTTCTTTATAAAAACGTGAATTTTTAACATTAAATCTCAAATTTCACAAAAATCTCAACCCTAAAATAAATTGAGATAAATACAACTATTGTACTAAAATTTAAAAAAAGAAGCTTTTTCTTTGTACAAAAAAAGATAATTTTGTCGTAAAACTGCAAATTTTGACAAATTCAGACTTCGTATCATACAGTCACAAATGTCACAAAATTGACAAATTTTAACTTAAAATTCAATTTTTTTGTTTAAAATTAACTTTTTGCAACATTTTGACATAAAATTAGGCTACAAGCAGTAAAATTGCTAATTATTTTATAATTTCACGGTGTCAAACTCTATTTCAGCATCACCATGGTTACCCTTAAAGGGCCGGTAACTTTCTCAATCAGCAATGTTGACAATTTTCTCACCAGATTCACAACTTTGATCATAAATTTGAAGCTTTTGTTCTAAAAATCAATTTTTTTTTTTCTTGTATGAATTTTTTAAAACAAATTTAATTTTAAAATGGTGATCATTATTATTATTATTATCGTCTTGTTTTTACTGTTGAGGAAAAAAGAAAAAAACAATATAAAAAGCCCTACTACAATACTGAATTTCCCTTCTGGGATAAATAAAGTATTTTTCATTTTTTGCATTTTCATTTTTGCAATATTGCATTTTTCCATGTAAAAAGGTGAATTTTTAACATTAAATCTCAAATTTCACAGAAAGCTTGATCTTTGTCATAAATTGAGACTATTGAACTATTTTTTCTTTGTAAAAAGGGAAATTTTGTCGCAAAAATTACAAATGTCACAAAATGATGTGACTTTTTGCATAAAATAACAAGTCTTAATGTTGCTAACTGTCCTATAACTTAAACTTTTTGCCTTAAAGCAACAGAAAAAAAGAAGAAAGCAAAATGTAAACGTAAAACTTTTACGTTACTTTGTTCTTTGCAGCAACACCTGACAGAGGAACTGCACACGGTGGAGAATGGTTACCATGACAACCCCACGCTGGAGGTGATGGAGGTGCAGCCAGAGATGCAGGAGAAGAAGGTGGCGCTGAACGGCGAGTTCAACGACAGCTGGATCGTCCCGATCGACAACCTGCTGAAGGAGGACATCCCCGACGAGGAGGACACCCACCTGTGAGGGTCTCACGGGACCGAAACCAGAACCAGAACCAGAACCAGAACCAGAACACAAGGACTCCCACAGTCACATTAGAAACTTTCTCACCCAGAAATAATCCTGTAGTTGAGGGGAGTTTGCTGTCTTTGACCTGACACGTTCACCTGTAAATAGCAACAACATAGTATTTTATTCAAGTGGAGGTGAGACGGGCAAAACTGCAAAGTTTGCTCAGAGGAATAGAAGTAACTTCAGCTGCTGCTGCAGATCTGGAGTCGTCAACTTTAGACAGACGACCTCAGGATACTTCAGAGCATCTGGGGAATTTTTCTTTTTTTTTTTTTTTAAAGAGAACCGTGCAGGTACAACCTTATTCAGAGACGGCGAGGACTTAAACCTGAAGATGAGGTTCATGACAGATGAGTAAGTAGGGATGAAACATCTTCAGGATTTTGATACTGAAAGCCAGAAAAACGACAAACAAGAGAGGACGAACCACGAGTGGATCTTTTCCTCTCCTAAGCATGTTTTCATTAGATTAGTACAAGATTCAGGAAAGATAAAAATGCTTTATTTGTGCTAGCAGCTGTCCATGGACAGAGAAAATCAACCTTTTACAGCAACCAGTGAAGGACAAGAATATAATACAACATCAGAAATGAAAAGATGCATGACGGAAATGCCACTGTACCCGTATGTATAAAAGAATTTAAGAAAAAAAAAAAAAAGTTTTGAGGTGGTAGACTGAATATGAGGAGGTAACAAGTCTGCCCTCTGACCTGGGAACTGCTGGACCATGTTTGCTGAAGTATAACTTCTCAGAGGTTCTCAGTCAGAAGACAGAGCTGGAAACGGCTCATCTTCACAAAAACGCCGTTTGGTTTTACCTTCATCGACGTGAAGAACATTCCATCATTTATCTGCACGAAACTGAAATGAGACGCCAAGACCAAAAACACCAAAATCACTTTACCAAGAAAAAAGCACAACCTTGTTACTGTTGCCCAGATTTCATTATTTTATTTTACCATATTAAAACAAAATTTCAACACTTTTAACTCAGCTTTAAAAAAAACAACAAAAAAATGAATCAAAACTAAAAGCTCAATCAAAATGTCTACTGTGAATTTTTAAAACTACTTTTGATATTTTTAAGCCATTTTTCTAACTTCTGGAAGCCCCCCCCCCCCAGATGTTTTTAAAATCTGTCTTTTTCTCAGAGCTGCATGTTGGCAGTTTTTGTATAATTTGGACTAAATTAATTTTCTGAAATCTGGGATTATGATTGTTTAAAAAAAAAAAAAAAAATTTTTTTTGTCATAATCATGACATTTTTGTACATAAAAAATTGCTACATAAAAATCAACTTTTTGACCTAAAAGATCTTTTAAGACATTTTTGTAAAATTGCAAATTTCATAAGATAGTGTATTTTTTTGTTAAAATAAATAATTTCGAAATAGCAACTTCATGACGTCAAACCTGAAATCTTTGCAAAATCCTATTCGACAAACTTTTTGTGGTGATATTGCAACTTTTGCAGAATTGCTTATTTTTTGTATAAATTACAATTTGCTGTAAAATCATGACTATTCTGTAAAATCACATCATCAGACTTGGAATTGTGCAAAGTCATACATTTCTTTTCAAAGGTTGTGACGTGAAACTGCGACTAAAATTTCTACTCTTGACCGTTTTTTTGCTCAACGTTCATCCTGCAGAAAGGACACCTGTTAGGTCAGATGGGGGCGGAGCTTGAGCGCCACCTGGAGTTTACCTGTGCACGTGTCTGAACGGATGATGACGATGCGGATTAGCCAGACGTTTTCTAGCAGCCTGGAGCTGGGAAAGTCCAGAACTGATGTCTCCATCAGTAGTTAGATTCTGGGGCGGTTTAGCAGCCTCCTGAAACCAGGACACAGTTCTCGTGTGAAAAGTTGTATAAAACATACATTGTCCAGAAGCTGAGAAACAGCAGGACTGGTCTGACATGACATAGAAATCACAAAGTAGATTTTAAATGACAGATTAACCTTTAAAGGTTGCATAAATTAAATCACTTTAAATGCTGAAGGAAAATAGGGTACATGACAGCGTTGGAGTCGTCGCAGGTAAATCAACATCCAACGAGCTGTCAGATAATCAGAGATGTTGAATCTGAAGATGCAGAACCACAGAGGTGGAAAAACATGCAGATGATGCAAAGAGGAGGCACTTCAAACTGCGTAGTTCACGTCCGCTGCACGTGTTTAGGATTTCCCAACAACCAAAACTTGATTAAAACCTGATCAAATATGCGACATATTCCGGATTTTTATGTCGATCCAGACTAAGATCAAAAAGTTATTCGTCACGCTCCTAATACGCCAATGCCTTGTTCACGTCAGAGTATGTTCATTATCTGTTCCTGGACATGACCCGTGCAGCTGTTCACAGCTGGAGTCTGACTGCTCAGCTATTTAAAAAAAAAAAAAAAATTAAATAAATTAAAAAAAAGAAAAAAAAAAAGCAAAACGTGTGATGTCAAACATTAAAGAAAAAAAAGATGGTGTCGTTTCCAACAGAAGTGCTTCTGAGCTACGTCATCACGTCTGTGTTATAATCACTTTGTCACTATTTATTAACTAAACTGGACTTGTTCTCTGAATCCAGCAGAAACAAAATATAAAACTCTCAAAATCAAGTTTCGACGTTTTAAGTTTTCAACTGTTCACACAAAACTCAGCAGTTAAAAGCAGACTGACTTTATAAACCCACCTGTAAATAAGTTTGTTGTTGAAGAATACTCATTTTATTTTTGTTCATTAAAACCAGTTAATACCTTTATATATCTACAGTCACTTTTACCTTTTGTACTTTATTTTCGTTTTCATCTTTCGTTGGTGGCTGAAGCATCACTTATTACGGCTGTGCCTTTTTCTTTTTTTTTTCTTACCAAAGTATGTTACTTTTATGTATTTATGTTCGTTTGCTGATGGCGAACAGCAGGGGTCTGACACACTGGAACATTATGTTATTGTACCCGTTCAGATTTTCCAATAAAACTTTTTCCCCACTTCAGCTCTGTCGTCGTCTTCTGTAATTCCTCTAGGTGACCACCAGGGGGCGGAAACGATGAAAGAAAACAAAAACGTGAACAAAATACAATCTTTATTCATTATATACATTACATACAATGCAGTACTACAAGGCTTTCTACACATTCGCTGCGTTGAGTGATTCGAGTTCCAGCCAGAATCCACCAGGACTTCAGAGAAGGACGAGGTGAGAAAAATGAATAACTTAGACACAGCACACCATGTGTGGAGAATCATCCTAGAATATCAAAAAAAAAAAAAAAAAAAAAGACCAGTATTTGGCATTGCATGTCTGTTTTTTTGTTTTCTTACAAAGGTGCATATGAAACACGCCAAACCGATGCTCCAGTAAACGTGAAGATGATCAGAAAACCATAATGAACTCCCTGCTGCTGCTCCTTTTGTTTTGTTTTTTTAATTTAAAACAACAGTACATGTTTAAAATGACTTGTTTCTCTAATGCCAACCCTCCCCCAACCTACAGATTTAAGTCTTCAAACACCTGCTGCCAACACCTACAACTGTCTGAAATAATTAGTCGTTGTCGTGGAAATGTGGTGGAGGCGGGTTGCTGGAATTAGAGAACATCCAGAAACTCTGGAGCTTCAGACGAGAGATTAGTGGAAATAAGAGATTAACGGGTTAACAAGAGGGGGTGACTAGTTTACATTTAGACGTCTTCAGGTGTCAGGCGGCAGTTAAACCAACGTACAAACAAGAAAACGAGCTTACTGTATCATTCTGGATGAACATCAAAGGATTTCTAATCTCTACATCTTTTATATTTAAAGTCACGTTCTGTGAGTTTTAGGGAAAGTCTGCAGTTCTCCTGAACGTCTCTGCTGCTGGTCTTCACAGATCCGGGTTTTTCTTTCCCCGGGATGACCTCGCCAACAGCTCGCTCCATGTTTGCTCTCGTGGGCTTGGGTCTCACGTCGAGGTCGGCTGCGTTTTAACTCGGCGATAAATGAAAACTGATCTGCAACAGATTCAAACACTGACCATCAGAAGCTGCGCGGTGTTTTTAGCATTTAAGCTAAAACTACGGCTGATCTTTAAAAATAACGTAAAGCGTACTATTGTATCTCACATCCAGAACACAAGACTTTTCTTCTTCTTCTTTTTTTTTTTTTTTAATTCAACCATCTGCAGCAGAAATGTTTCCAGTTAAAGGTTGAGATTTTCTAAGTGGACAAACGTAATTTAATCCTGCTAACAGATGCAAATCATTTGCGGTTTGGACTTTCAGTTTCCTTAGAAGTGACGGAGAGTCAGTAGAGTTGTATTCATTTTAAAGCACAGAAACTTCCTGACCGATGGCGTGAATGTGTTTTGGATTCGTCTGAGTCGACGTGGGTCCGTATTATCTGAGCGCATCTGCCGAGTTTAAAGGATGTTTGTCTGTGCACGTGTCTGTGCACGTTAAAGTGGCACCTCGCTGCAGCGATGTCACCTGCACAAACCTTTTACACGATGGTAAATAAAAATGGAGACTGGTTTGATCCGTTTTAAAGGCTGGAAAACTGAGCAGCTGCAGCCAGAGACCTTCATCATCATCATCATCATCTTTTGTAACGTGACAGATGTTCAACAGTGAAATCAGCCCGTCTGGTTTACTGGTGACCAGTATCATCACGATCATGAAGGAGCACCGCGTTCCCACTTTTACACGCTCCCACGTCACATTATTTCACGTTTCTGGGAACTTCGACTTCGAATCGATGACAAGAATCCACAATTCAATTACAATCAATTCAGTTCACAAAAAAAAAGTCACTTTTCAGTAAAATTAGACCTTTAACGCGAGACCAAAGAACGTCTGCTACGTCTTTTCATGTTTTATCAACCCAAAGAAAGAAATGACGCAAAAAAACATTAAAGGGGACAAAAGATGAAAATAATCTGCTAGCTTCTGCGGCTTTAGTGCATTTATTAACAACTGCAAGGAACTGTGACATCACACCGCCGTCATTTCACTTCAAGCGAGCAGCACGAAGCTGCAACACCGATCTCTCAACAGGCAAGTGGGTGGGGCCGAGTGCAGTCTGACTCCGCCCCCTAAATCAGACCCGCTAATAGCAGAAGTGTAAACACGTCGTTGAACACAGAGCGGAGTTTAGACCGAAGCACGTCAGTCGCTTTAGCAAGACCTGAGAAAGTTTGATCAAGTTGAGAAAACAGAAACGTCTCCTTTAACAGACCGATTAGGATAAAAATGTTACTTGTTGCCCTTAAAAGTGAATAATGACATTAAAAAAAGTATATATTTGAATACACCTGATGGAAGAGATAAAGCTCCTGGTTCTGAGTTTTAACTGCAGAAGTCACAAAAATGTTCAGGAGAATATTTGAGATTTTCACAAAAACAAACTCTTTTTAACGCCATTTTTAAGAAGTAATGAATGTCGGATGTGGAGCCAGAGAGTCTGGATAAATGTGAGCAGCAAAGAGCCAGTTTCAGCAGAAACGTCTTCAATCAAGGGAACTTTCTATATTTACATTTTCTATACACAGAATTAAATTACATTCCAATTTAAATTCATCCTGCATTTGCCAGTCTCACAGGAAAAGCAATCAAAACCTGTATAAATGCATCTTCTGATACATATATATATATATATATTAAACTTTTGCTCATACCACTCTAAAACTACTTCAATCATGGACTTATTCTGCATTTTTGTGGCCGTCAAAACAATTAGTTTGGGCGAGTGTTTCAGAGAAGAAAAAAGAAAAAAGCAAAACAAACTGAGGAACTGCAACTGTCTTCAAATAAATAAATTCATCGGATTTTTTTTTTTGGCCACAACATTGATCATATCGTATTTCCCTCCCCGCTCTACGCGGGGACGGACGCCCGTCATTGAGTTTGTGTGCAAAAAAAAAAAAAACAGGATGAGCGAAAGAGGAAAAAAAAAAAAAAAAAAAAAGAAACAGGAAAAGGCTGCAAAGAAAACGTGCAACATCCTCTGATTGGTTTAGAGTTTTCACAGGAGGACAATCAAGTCGAGATGAAAAACTCAAGCGGGTTTTGGCGGCGTCTGGAGGCTCTGCGCTCCGACAAATCCTGGTGAGCAACAGGAAGCAGAAAGAAAAACAAACGCGCGCACGCGTCTCAGGCTGCGGTGGACTTTCACTCGTCTCCAACCGGGAAAGTGTCGCAGTAGTGTGTTTTACGTGTCCTCCGATCCTCACCGTCACGGCGGAGCAGGTCCATGCTGAAAGGTGACCAGAGTTCAACCCGGCAGGATTTACATTTAGAAAAATAACTGCTCTCCGTCTGGCGTCGGGTGTTTTACCAGTCTGGTGGGGTCAGGTGTTCGGGGGTGGGGGAGGGGGGGCTAGAGGGTGATGAGGTCCACCAGGTTGCCTTTAGGAGGGGTCATGCTGTCCGGGAAGAAGTTTACCAGTGTGTCGAAGAGCTGCGTCCGCTGGGCGTACGTCTGATCGACATCAGAGAAACCTGAGAGATACGGGGACAGAAGAGAGGGACGGACATGCTTAACACGCTCTACCTGAACGCAGTTCAAGTCATCAGTCTGCTGAGAAAACCACCAGCAGGGAGGTGAAAGTAACCATCGTTATGCTACTGGTGGATCGGTACAAGTGTCTCAACTCATTTTCACTTTTCTGCCTCCACCATGGAGAAAATCCTGTGATCTGCACCAACCAACCCCAACCTCAGTTTAACCACATGGATGAGGGATTACGGTCATCAAATCACTTCAACTTTGAAATTAAACGTTGCCTGGAGCTGCTTCAACGTCTCTGGGCTCTGAAGCATCTGGGATGGATGATCACGTTGGAGAAACATGAAGAACTAGCAAATAAATCAGTCATCCAGATCTTATTTTGAACTGGGTCTAGTGTCCAGATAAAAGACGAGAAAGAGCATCCAGAAAATCCTCTGAGATGGTACGGGGAGCATCAATGCAGAAACGTTAACTTTTCAGCTGTCAACTCTTTGGGGAGCAGCTTCCTAATGAAAGAGCAACGTAACAGCTTCCATCTTTACTTCAGACCTTTGGAGGTGTCCGTGAAAAGAGAAATTAACAACAATAATAAAATGTATAGGTATCCTGAAGATGATGGGTGTTTTCTGTTTTTATGGTGCATACAGGCGGGTTCTTACCCAGAGGGATGAAGTCAGAGCTGGACTTGAAGAGCGCCGACGGCAGAAGCTGAAACTGAAACGAGCACAAACATCTGAGTCACTTCAACGTTCAAGAGGCTCCTGCTGCAGAAGCTGCAGCTCTGAAGTAGCTTTTCAGCGTTCACATCAGTCCTGTCTGACTCTTCACGCTTCATCCCTGCACATTCTGGCTCAGTTTCTAACCATTTCCCCCATGCATGCACTTCTGGAAAGTTAAAAAAGGTACAAATGTACCTCTTTGGTCTCATCGGGGTCCGTGTGGTCGACGGTGAGTGACAGGTCATTCTGCAGGTACTTCAGTGCACTCAGTGGTTCTGACTGGGCCTTCTCCTCAAACCTGACCAGCAAAGAGGCAAAAATGGTAAACGCATGCAGAAAGAGGCTGTTGTTACGACAGCTGACCACTAGATGGCAACAAAATCAAGGCGACTGCATGAGAACAGCTTCTAATCATCCAAGTTTCACAACCTCACCTTCACTTCCTGTCATCAAGCAAACAACTTTCAGGTCATAAAACAATTCAGCCCTTTGTGTGTGTGTGTTTTTCATTAATCTTAATGAAAAGATTTGTTTTTTTTCCTTCCTAAAGTTCTTGAGATGATCAAGTGGGACCATTTCTAACACTACTAAAAGACTCTTGGCATATCAGGTGCGAGCAGTAAGAATATCCTGTAACCTCGAGGTCAATCAGTGCACGACATTTCAACTCAGAGGCCTTTTCATAACAATCAGACCTTCTACAGAAACGTCCAAGAGAAGACTCAACGTTATTTCCTGGTTTCAAACTGGACAGTACAAAGAAAGATCTCCAGACCTGTATTTCCTGATGAGGTATCTGCAGTGGCGGAGCAGGTACTCCTTCGAGGGCCGACACAGTCTGAGGGACCAGAAGTCATCCAGGCGCATCTTAGGAGAATACGACTTCCCCGGATTTCCACCAAACAGGTAATGCACCTGGAACCACAAAACAATCATGATTTTCTTCTACTGAGACTCAATAAAAACAGAAAAAAAGCATTTGAACTCCTTGGAATTAAATAGAGAAAAATATTAAACATTCAAAGTGGAAAGAAGTGAACAGACAGACTAATAACAGCTAGCTAGAGTCAGCAGTTTATACCCAGAAGCTACGAGAAGCAGCTAAAGTTAGTCTACTAACAGAAAGAATGATGGAAGGAGCGGTTCCAAGTTTTCAGAAATATCCTACAGGCTGTCCATCAGCTGAAGCTCAGGAGAAGCTGGGTGATGCAGGAGCACGGACGTAAGTCGTCTTTCTTCCATCTTTGTGACTGATTGACCGAGTCGAAGGCTGCACTTTATCGCCATGGAGATGCTCATGAATGAACCTCGAGAGACCCGTTCACACCAGACTTCCCACATGTGAGCGCTAAAGCAGCTCTGGGAGGAGGACAAACTCCTCCTGGACCAGAGCTGCAGAAGTCCAGAGGGTTCACTTACTTTTTCCATCAGGTTGTGAATGTTAAATTAGTTTTTTTTTTAATGAAGACTGTTTATTTATTACTGGTACCCTGGAGTTCACCCATTTCCTTCCCACGTTTCAGCCTCAGGAAACATGCCCATCCCTCCTGTCTCTACGCCTCTGACTAACGGCTGAGTTTTCAAGGGAAGCTAATGTGTCTCATGCTTGACAAACAGCGACTCTGATTCAAACAAACTGAAGTTTCCCAACAGCTCCGTTTCTCCATCACTGAAACTGCGTGACACAGTACTGCTGAACGCTGAGGGTGGGTTTGTCGTGTTACTTTGTGCATCTCGTCGTAGACCAGCTGGTGTGCGAAGCGGGGACACGGCTCCTCCTCCTGCAGAGTCTTGTTCGGGTTTTCCTTCACCGCCTGATCGTTCTTGTACACGCACGACCTGAGCAATGACATTTAAAGAAATAAAGACGGGGATTTAGGAGCATTCACATTGGCAGAAGAAAAAGCTGTGTCAGTAAACTGATAACTTGATCAAACACAATTCTAGCTTGTGATTTAACCAGAGCCCTTCCACAGATGTATTAAAGCAGGACCCCAAACTCGCCGACTGCCACACTTTTATACTTTTTCCACTCATGGGCTTCCATAGATCAGGCTTGTGACAGTTTCCGGTGGCGTTTGTTGTCAAGTCGTCTCCACAGACTACAAGGAGGCCCGGCTGCACGTCTCTGAGCTCTCTATTTTAACAAATTTGACTTAAAAACCTGTCTCAAAACTGTAAATATAAAGTGCATATAAAATGTATGTATTTGTTATTTTAAAAGTGCAATTTCTTATAACATTAAGAACTTAATGAACTAAATTCTCTTGCAACTTCAATTTTATACAGCTATCTCAGTCTTAGTGGAATATTGGTAAAGACTAAACTTATTCAGCTTTTGCTGCAATTTCTAGAAAACTAATCGAATAACTACTGTTTGGGGGAGTTTCTTTCTGTTTAACAGAAGCTTGGATAAGATAACTAAGAATATGTCTCTTCTTTACGGAAGCCCTAAACGGCCATACATGCATACATTTTATTTCGCCTGTTTTCTCGTGATAATGACTTATTTTTTCCTCCGTTTTCCTGTGATAACGACATAATTATTTTGAGATCTCAAGGGCATTGCAATGCCCTGATGAAGGTCGATAGACCGAAAGCTTGGTGAAAAGTACACCTGTTTGCATGGATCTAAGTGTGCAGAGACTTTTTTTCTTAGTATTCTTGAGATCTCAAATTAATTATCTTGTTATCACAGGAAAACGGAGGAAACAAAATGTATGCATGTATGGCCCTTTAGGGCTTCCGTACTTCTTAACACAACGCACCAAAACTAATAGTTTGGTTGAGCTCTCAGAGCAAAACAGAATAATAATTCATGCATGTGTTGCTGGCTGTGTGTGTGTGTGTGTGTGTGTGTGTGTGTGGGAGGACGGGGAGGGGAGGGGGGGACTTGATGTGGCCCCAGGCTCACCTTGACTCGGCCCCCAGGGGCCCCTGGGTAAACTGAGTTTGAGAGCCTGTATTGAAGGATCACATGTTCGTCTGAACCCGTTTCACTGAACTTGAAGTACAAGAACAGTTTCTGAAATCAATGTTCCGGAACAGAGAGGACTGCAGCTTGTTCTTTCACAAACACCAACACAGCACATGCACACGCACGGGCACATGCACACGCACGGGCGTGTGAACATAAACACACTGCTGCAGCTTTTGTGTGCAGAACTCTGACCGCTGCTGCGAGTGATTCTTCACTCTGCTGACATTTGTACAAACATGTGAAGCGTGCACGAGTGCCACGTGCACGAGTGCTCTTGTCATCTTCTGCGGTGAGGATATCGGCTTCAGAGCGGTGGTATGTGTGGAGGAGCTTCCTGTGAGTGTTGTCGTGGTTACGTTCGCAAAAACATCAGCGTGTTTGTTTTCTCGCTCTCACCAGTTGTTGCGGGCGATGTCGTAGATCCAGAAGGAGTTGCGCACGTTCTCCTCGCGTTTGTCCTTGTCCTTGCTGAGGCCCGAGAGGACGTGGATCTCGTTGAGCTCAGGGTCGATGGTGGCTCTCTGGGTGAAACCCGTCATTGGAACTGCACACGCACAAGTCAAATTAATTAATTAATTAATTAATTAAAAGATAAAAACGTGGACTTTTCCAGACAGCTTTGATTCACTGATGCCGAATTAAAGGAAATGGACAGAACAGTCAATAGTTTACAACTGAAAAAAGAAGCAACTAGAAAGAGGAAAGTTGTACTGGTTGCTAAGTAACAGCAGAAGGAAGGAACAAACTCAAGTGGCGTCTAATCATGTCAGAAGAGAAAAACTATGAAAACACTGCAGTCGATGAGGTTGATGCGAATGTAAATAGACAAACGACTGGGGTTTCTTCGTCATCGTCGTCGTCGTCAATGCATCAAAGTATTGATTGGCTAGAAAGCCAGGGTTTTTGTTTGATATGTGCAGCATCACGATGACTGGGACAATCATTAGCTTCAATTAAATGATTCATTAGCGTGTGCTTGTCTGAAGCTGCAAGACTGCTCATAAATATGTGACCAAACTTCCTCCTGCAGACCTGATCTGTGCTCGTCGGAGGATTAACCCTTTCAGAGCAGGCAGGCTGTCTGGAAACTGTCTTTACACAAAACACAGGTGTTTAACGCCCACATCAGGTGCATCCTGAAGCTCAGTTTTGCCGTTTGCTTCAGTCTTACTTTCCCCGATTCTGAAAACGGGCAGCAGGCGGGCCAGTCCAGAACCAGTACTCCATCCATGACAGTCTTCTAACTTTAAACTGCGTTTCTAGATCATGATCACATGTGCTCCAACAACACTGGTAGGCTACTTAAACATCACCAGTAACTGGGGCGACGTGCCCCGTCCACCCATTCAAAGTCTGGACACGGACGACGGACCGTTGCAGGTCAGAACATCAGCACCAGCGGGTCCAACGAGTCCAGCTGCCACTGCAGCGCTGAGCTCAGATGCGTCTCAGCACTCATCCACACCTGAAACTAATCACGAACTGGAGAGAAGTGTTTGGACTTGCTTCTTCCTCTTTGCCAAAACACATTCTGTTCTTTCTAGCTCCGTCTCACGTGCACGCCCATTTGAGCCTTCTCAGCTCCTGAGCCCTCGATGATCAGCTCACTTGTGTGAGGAGCGGGTCCAAGTCTGTGAATGCTGCGGCTGAAGCAGAGCTGCGGCCAGGACGAGGCAGGAAAATCTCTTCTTCACATCACCCGGGTCAAAAGAGCTCAGATCATCATCAAGGACTGGACTCAGCCCCAGCACTCACTGTTCACACTCCTGCCTCCTGGCAGGCGCTGCAGAAGTGTGAAAGCAAGAACGAACAGATTTAAGAACAGTTTGCAGCCCCAGGCCATCAGGATACTAAACAAGGGACTGTTTCCAGGACGATGATCACTGCCTGAATATTATTAGCATATATTATATTATTCATCTTATCTTCTCCCACTTATCCAGAGTCGGGTCATGGGGGCAGCAGCCCAAGAAGGGAGGCCCAGACCTCCCTTTCCCCAGCGACTTCTTCCAGCCCCAACCGGGGGAATAGCAAGGCGTTGGCAGGCCAGCTGAGAGACGTAGTCCCTCTAGTGTGTCCTGGGTCATCCCGTCACTGGTTGGACGTGCCCGAAACACCTCACCAGGGAGGCATCCTAACTAGATGCCTGAGCCACCTCATCTGGCTCCTCTCGATGTGGAGGAGCAGCGGCTCTACTCTGAGCCCCTCCCGGGTGACTGAGCTCCTCACCCTGTCTCTAAGGGAGAGTCCAGCCACCCTGCGGTGGTTTCAGCACCACCCACAGCTGGTGACCATAGGCGAGAGCAGGAACGTAGATCGACGGGTAAATCAAGAGCTTCACCCTCTGACTCAGCTCCTCCTTCACCATGACGGAGCAGCGCAGCGTCCGCCTCACTGCAGAAGTTGACTCGAGCGGTCTGTCAATCTCCCGTTCCATCCTTCCCTCCCTCGTAAATAAGACCCTGAGATACTTGAACTCCTCCACTAGGGGCAGGACCTCATCCCCGACCCAGAGAGGACACTCGACCCTTTTCCGGGTGAGGACCACGGTCTTGGATTTGGAGATGCAAGTAGGGTCACCCATGGCAAACAGGTCTCGAAGGGAAAGACCACATTAAATGTGGCTCAAAAACCCCTATGATGAGTAATAACTCCGGACTCTAGTTTCCCTTGCCCGGATGCGGGTCACTGGGTGCCCCTCTCTGGAACCAGGCCTGAAGGTGGAGCTCGGAGGTGAGCTCCTGGTGGTTGGGCCTTCGCCCATGGGGCCGGGTCGGGCTCAGCCCGAAAGGGTTACATGGACCCCCCCTTCCCGTGGACTCACCACCTGCGGGAGAGGCCATAGGGGTCCTGGCGGTCCGATGCTCAGCTACAGAAGCTAGCTCTAGGGAACTGGAACGTCACCTCGCTATTATATTATTATACTATAATATACTTTATTATACCATATTATATTACATTATTAATTATTGTTGTTATATATATGTATATATATAATTATTATTATTATTACTGCTATACTATACAATATAATAGGCATACAGTACATGTATATATTATTATTGCTATTATTATCAACATCATTATTATTATTATGTAGCAATATTTGCACTGTGAATATCTTTGCAGAAAGCCTGTATATACTCCACCGGTTTAAACTTATTAAACTACTGTTTTGTTTGTTTTTAGACTAATTTTACTGTTTTTTTTTCCATGTCATGGTATCAGGGGAACTCACGAAAAAACAACAACAACAAAGAAGAATCTAATTGCCCAGAATGACCTGTGTTTACTGTGTACATGACAAACAAACACCCTGAATCTTCTTTTCTTCCTTTAACAAAGCGACAGAACCCAGATGAGACTGATTCTACTGCCAAGTGTTTGTCAGCTGCAGCCACTGCTGGAAAAAACAAACTCCAACATGACGAAATTTGAAGAAAAAAAAAAAAACTGTCTTGTAAAAAGATGTGAGGTGATGTAAACAGTCACAGATGATGAGTCTCAGATGACTTAACAACAATCAGATATGATTAAGGACGTAAAGAAGGCAGAATTCAAGATTAAGACAACTGTTATGAACATCAAGATGTTAAACTATTTAAATCACGAGTTAAATAAAAAACAAGATTAAAACAAAATGTTGAGTAACATCTGAGCTGCTGCCAAAATTTAAAGTTAAAAACATTTGACTAAATAAAATTAAGCGACATCAAATAAAAACGGCAAGATACGAGAATAATGCTTTAGAAGATTCAGATTAAAACATTTATTTGACCTATTTTATATCTTATAAAGCGAACCTCTCAGCGTGCTCCACTCCAAACCTTGTTCTTACTATCTGACTGCGTTGCGTAACGTTTGTACACATTTATACCGAGCTGTCACAACATTTTGAGCTCAGTTCAGTTTATTTGTTTAGTGCTGATTCACAACAAAAGTCATCCAGGAACTTCAGAGAAAAGCAAACAAGTTCCAGGCAGTCATTTCAAACACACTCCAACTCTCCTAATCCATCTATAATCCAGTTCATCCCAAACATCCAGATGTTTTCACTCGACTGACTGAGGGCTGCTACGCAGACGTGACCATGACATCGGTTTACACATAAAAACCATCACGACCCCCAGTAATGTTTCAGAACAAAGGCGGTTATATTCATCTCAGGGCAGCTCTCGCTGCTCTTCTGTGCATGTCGCTCTGTTGCTCCAACTGCTCACCTCCCACATGATTTCAGAGACTCTTTCCTCTTTAGACTTCAGCAAACATTTGCTCTCTAATGCCTTCAAACCCTCACAGTAATCTGAGCTGGCCAGCTGCAAATCCAAGAAATTCACTTTGCTTCAGTAAATTGCTCCATTAAATAACTCTGCAGCTATTTAGCGTCTGCCATGTCTGGATAAATATCCACAGCGCTATTAAAGGGACTATATTCTCGGTCAGTGTAGTTCCTTTCAGACATGAACTGCTTTCCATTAATCTGGAAGTGGACGACTGCGTCAGTATCACATCTGAATGACAGTCTAGGACGTCTTTCCGTAAACCGCCTCAGTGGAAATCTTACAACGTCATAACCAGGAACATTAATTTTAACAACGTTTTAATGTTGCACAAGTCTGAAACGCATGATGTTGCAGACGGTTCGGCGTGCTTTGATGCTTAATTTGGATTATGACCCGTTTTCCAGTAAAACTGCACATCGTATCCCCAAACAGCAGTCAATGACAGCATGTCATCATATTATCGTCATTCTCATCACAGAGTTCAGAACCTCAGAATGCAGCTTTACCGACAATGCAAAGTCATTAATATTGAGACTCTTGTGTCTGAAATGAACTGATGGTTTCAAAAGCAGATTTTTGAGCCCAGATCAACCTACGGCAGAAGGAAAAGTATGTTTGATTTCCAATAGAATATGACCTGATCTCCGTCTAATGTTGGGTTCACGCTGCACATTTAATTCAAATCACATTGCACAACGTGAAATCAGCAGATAATTAATTTACAGTATGTTACAACGTGTGGCTGAGCATATGTTGAATTGTTGCTACAACAGAAATAAATCTGGCTGCCTGGCTTTCATCTGAAACAACGTTAACATAAGATCATAAGATGTCCTCCAAACAGCAGGGGTGCCTTCGCAGACCTGCACGGTGTTGAGAAAGACCTTCTGACCATTCCTCGAAATGAAAGATTAACACTCAACACAAAAAACACACGATTAAAATGAATTCTTACCCATCCCTGAGTCCTTCTTGGTGCCATCAGATATGATCTCTACGTGGTCTCCGTCTACATCGTAGCTGAAGAAATCATTGAGGTACGTCTTTGACCTCTGCCCTCCAAACACATACAGACAGCGGTTTCTCTAAAATAATACAAGATGACGTCATATAATAAGCTCGTGCAATGAAATTGAAAGTGTTACAATTTTAAAAATAGAAAAACTCAATCAGTCAAACTTATAAGACCTGTATGAAACTCAGCCACAAATACAAACTCTCGAACGCTGTCTGGACTCACAGTGTGGAAGAGCATGCAGTGTCCAATGCGAGACTGGACGTCCTCTGGTCCGGCGTTGCACGAGTCCTCCCGCAGGAGGCTCCACGTGCCCGCCTGGCAGTGGTACGCGTACAGGCCGCTGAACTGAGGCTCTGACGTCCGGCTGTCCTCCACGCTGCCGTTACACGTCAGGATGCGACCGCCAAAGGTGTAGATCATGTGCTTTTCTGAGTCCATGCACATCTGCAGGAAGAGCAGGGAGGACAGGGCAAAAAAAGAAAAAAAAAAGAGATAAAAGAAAGAAGAAATCGGGAGAAACAGGAAGTAATAAAGGTCAGAGAGACGGCGCGAGGAGAGGAAGCAGCACAAGTTTGTGTTTTCTGCTGTCAATGTTCAAATTTGGCTCAAATAATGTGTACCTTTGCATTATGCTTTATTTTATTTATTTATTTTCTTAAGTTAATAAACTGCCCCTTCAAAAAAGAAAGAAAAAAAAAAAAAGAGCTGGAGCACTTCAGATCTGAACGGGTCATGTTTTCTGTATCCACTTTCCCAAAAGATGTCAACAGAGTTGACATGCAGTTTAATATACATCTTTTTCTTTTTATGGGGTTTTGTCATGTGTTTTCTCAGGCTGCGTTATGTCGAACGCCCTGAATAATGACGGGTAAAAAATAAAAATGTCCATCGTGAACATACTTCCCAGAGCCAAAGGCAACATCTTGAAATCATTTTACTTTGCCTGTTAAATACTCAGATATTCAATTTAATTGTGGAAGTTCCATTTCTGTTTCTGATCCATTTCTGGGAAAAAAAAAAAAAAAACTACTGCAAAAGAGCCAAGATACTAGATGCCTTCTCTGAAAAGAAATAAGCAAAAAGAAAGAAACAGGTGGCAAGACTTACACGTCGTTGTCAAACTTGTTTATGACTGTTTAGAATGCTTTTAATTTATTTTGAGAAGCATCTTGATTACATCTCAAAAAAAAGTCTATGTATTCAATTTTATGTCTTTTGAAAATCAGAGAACGTTTTAAATCATCAGATTTTGACAAGAACATTTTATTTTTAAAATCAAAAACTGCAGGTGGTCACACCTTTACGTGCTGCAGGCTCCGCCTCCATTGTGGATATACTCTGTACAACAAGGCTGATCTGAAGAATTATTGATGAAATACAACATGTACGTGAACAAAATCATGCTCCTTTGACCAGAAGGTGGTGATATGGAATCCGTACAAGATTCACTGACAGTTAAGAATCCCCTTTGGGGTCCAAATATTAATAAATAGAGCAGCAAAATGTTTTAAAACACTGGTCATAGTCTAAGTACACCAGCTGAAAACTGCTTTTTTTTTTTTTTTTTTTTTTTGCAGATGCCAACGCTCAGTTTCTGTTGATTGATGAGGTCAGAGGATCCAGAGAACAAATGTTTTCTAATTTTTGTTCTCTGCATTTAAAAACTTAAAAATATTTAATATTATAGTTTAATATTTGTTACCACTGATATAGAGTCTACCTGGTGGTCAAACACGAGCTTCGGCCCTCCGTCGGCTGACGTGTCCTCGCTGAGTAACGTCCAGGTGTTAGCGTCGATGTCATAGCGGTAGAAGTCGCTCTTCAACGACTTGCTGTTTCTAACGCTGGAATCCAGGTAACGGCCCAGAGTGTAGATCTGCCGCCGCTGCGAGTCGATGCACATCTTGTGACAGGAGCGAGCACTTGGACCATTCTGATTGGTAGACAGGAGACAGGCTCATAGAGATACAGAAATGCTCTATAGTCTACCTCTGTGGGAGTTTGGTGGCTGACAGTAAATACTTTTAAATAATAGTTCAACATTCCCCAT
The DNA here is from genome assembly GCA_037176975.1 of Arrhamphus sclerolepis. NCBI lineage: Eukaryota > Metazoa > Chordata > Actinopteri > Beloniformes > Hemiramphidae > Arrhamphus > Arrhamphus sclerolepis. The sequence goes on from JBAMYA010000016.1 coordinate 3,903,356, forward strand.
TAACTTGGTTAAAGTTTCCATCCTGCGCAGATGCTACTTCCTCACCTCTTTTTCTGTGTCCCTGGAAATACACGCCCACTGGTTCTCCTGAACGCTGTAGGCCCAGAAGTCTGCCAGGTCCTGAGTGCCATCCCAGCCCCCGAACAAGTAGACCGTTTCTGCAGAACAGATGTGCTCATCAGTCACGCAAAAACCATGTCATTCACAAGTGACTGTAATATAATCATTTACTGGGGACAGCAATAGTATTTTAGCATTACAATAGCATTAGTATAGTATAGCATTGGCATAGCAATGTAATATTGTTTAAGCACAGTATAGCATTAGCATAGCATTAGTATGGAGTTACCATAGTATACTATTAGTAGAATATTAATATGGTATAAGTGCAGTATAGTATAGCATATTATAATATAGTATTAGGATTAGTATAATACAGTATTAGCACAGTATTAACATAGCATTAGTATAGTATCAGCACAGTATAGCATTAGCATAATATAGTATTAGTATCGCATTAGTATAGTACAGCCTTGACATAGTATTAGTATAGTATAAGCAGAGTGTAGTATTAGCATAGTATAGTATTAGTATAGCATTAGTATAGTATAGTACCAGCATAGTTTAATATTAGTATACAGTAGCATTTGTACAGTATAAATAAAGTATAAGTATAGTATAGCATTAGCACAGTACTAGTATAGTATAACATAGTAATAGCATGGCATTAGCATAGTATAGCAGTGTATTAGCAGAGTATAGCAGAGTATTAGCATAGCATTAGCATAGTATAGTAGAGCAGTGGTCTTCAATCCTGGTCCTCAGGGCCCACTGTTCTGGATGTTTTAGATGTTTCCCTGCCTCGTCACACCTGATTGGATGGTCACCAGCTTCTCTTGAAGGTCTGCACAAGTCTGTCAATGACCCACTGATTACAGCCAGGTGTGTTTGAGAAGGGAAACATCTAAAACATCTAGGATAGTGGGCCCTGAGGACCAGGGTTGAAGAACACTGTAGTAGAGTATCAACATGCCATTGTTATAGTAAAGTACAACTAGAAAGGATAGAAAATGGTACAAAGAGATGATGCCAGATGGATGTTTTGGTCCAACATGTGCACCACCACTGGCCAACGTTAAGACAACTATAAAAGTACAGTATTGTGAAACACGGCCTCAGACTACCGAGCGTCTCTGCTGTGAAAACATTCTAATTTGGGTCAAATACGGGCCACACCAGCTCATACGGACGGGACAAGTGGGAGGTTCTGACTGCATCAAAGATTGTGGAAAATACAAGAGAAATTATCTCATTTGTGTCTTCAGTTCCAGAGCCAGAGAGGGAGGGGGGGTAATAACTAATAATTGATCAGCATTAGGTTAACTGCATAAAGGCTCCGGGGAAATTTCATCAACTGCGCTGGACATAATGTGCCATTTCAGATCAAATTCTTCATATATGAAGACACGTTTGAGTGAGAGCTTAGAAAGCAAAGCAAATCAGTGCACTAAAAAGAATTGAGGGGGGCAAAATATTATATTTCTACAGGATAGAAGTGAGTACATTGTCTTCTTTGGAACATGACTGCAAGGTCTAATCCAGCCGTCTATGACGCATCAAATTCAGTATTCTGTCACAGCTCTATTAGCTTAATACAATAAAACCACGTATCAGTGAAGTATTGTTTTTAAAGCTGCGGTCATATCCGTGATGCTTAACAAGTTCCAGAGTACAAGTCTGTGTATTTAAACATATCCCTGCCCTGTTTACACAGGCGTTTTGGCAAGTGATTCACCGAGTAACGCCAGTATTTCTAAGGATGAAAACGGGATATGGTTAAAAAAAAAAAAAAGTAAGAAAAGCGAAAAGTGAGTTTCTGGACAAGGTTCCTAAAACCCTTTTTCCCCCCACAACTCGTCATTTGTGATAGTTTGGACAGACAGTATGAGTTTCAGGATGTTTAAAAAAAAAAAAAGCCAATGAACAAAAACAAGGACAGTATTATAAACACAAAAATTTGGTGTTTGAGCTTTTTTTTCCTTTTCATCAGTCGACTAATAAGACATTCAAATGACTGAAACATTCATTCTACCTGTCCTCTTTAAATCAGAATTACAGACACAGCAAACTTTTAAGCCCAATATTGAAATAACAGACTGGTTCTTATGATAATTGGTCCAGATGGAAACAAATCGACATTCAACTGGCAGACACCAGTTGCTATGGGAGACACCACATCTGACTGGACAGATTTTTGATGTTTTTATAACAAGTAAGATGCAAAATACAATTAAAACCAGACATTTACACACACCATATTACAGAGACAACTTGTTTTTCCCCCTCACTGACTATTTTGTTTAAAGTCAGAAGTTTAAAGACATTTTATTAATATTTCGCATCATTGTGAACATTGAAACATTTCTTAAATACACAACCTGGATAAATGTCTAAATTTGTGCCTTCCTTGATTAATATGCAATTTGGCTTAAAGTTCTATCATAAAACAGAAAAAAATCAAAACAAAATAAAGCAATTTATAAGAAACAGAAAGGAGATGGGATGGAAGAGGAAAGGAACCGGACAAACAAATCATCTGGAATCTCCCGTATGAACTTCTTCTATCGACTTCTCCAAACCTAAAAACACAGAGGTCAGTGTGCAGTCTGACACACAGACAAGACAGATGTTTTCTCCCTGTTCTGACACAAGCTGCACACACTGAATCATTGTTTCTCACCTACATGAGCACACAATGCAGGCTTTTGTGGTGCAGATACCCAGAGGGGAAGTACATGAACAACAGTGTTGCAGAGTAAAGGGGGGGGGGGGGTAATATAAGTTATTAGATGAAAGTGATGAAGTTTGAGTTGCGAGTGACAGGAACAAACAAATATACGAAGTATGTTTTTTTTTCCCCTCTTATTTAAATAGCATTTTGTGGCATTCCCAACTAAGAACTAAAATTTAAAAAAAATGCCAACTAACAACATCAAACAAAGGAAAATTCATTTCAAATGGCCATCTTCTCTCTCCTGGTTGAAGGAAAGAATAGCTCAAAATGGTATAAAGGTAACTAGAGAACATCCAGAGGTTAACAAAATAAGTTGAATTACCCAAAACTAAAAAGTAATGCACATGTCAGCATCATACTAAAAATGCTTTTCACAGGGAATAGAGCAAAGTGCCACACATTTAAAGGAACTTCTATAACAGAGTTAGGAAGAACCTTCTGAAGAATATTTGAATATTTGATTTCCATTGCAGAAAGGGACCCCCCTCCCCAAAAAAAAAAAAAAAACTGTGGACAATATGATACAATTTGGATATTTATATGAATAATATGAAAACCACAGAGAAACTGCAATGAATGTCCAGAAAGGATATCAATTACAAACCTCTGAAAATTTTAAATGTCAGATGCAAAAAAAAACCTTGTCCTATGAAACGATATATTTTATATGCGAAAATGTAAAAAACAAACAAACTAATATTACTAATATATTAATGTCCCCCTTATTATATTTAACCAAGAACTGTGACATGACCATCATACAAACTTTGTCAAGCATTATCATAACGACAATTAATATCAAAATATTGAAAATGTGTTTCAAAGTCATATCACCATTATAGGATAAATATATTGTGATATATATATAGTTACTGAATTATTGCCCAGCTCTGCTGAACATGTTCAATGTTATGAAGCAAAGCTAAGAGGTTAGAAATTAAAAAGCAGTAGAGCGGCAGTCTCTGCTTTCCATCATGGGTGATTAAGTTTATGAATGGAGTTTAGAGTATTTCTGAGAAAGACATTCGAAGATCAAAATAAATATAAGCAGGTCAGACCATTAAAATAATAATGATTCTGAATTAATGAAAGAAATGTTCAAACTGATGCACCTCCGCCAACTTGTCATTCTGTTTAAACCAGTGATTTAACTTTTACAACCACCAAAATGCTGCATGGCCGTAAGGAAAACATAACCCAACAAACATCATATCTGATCACTGGTGATTTAAAAACAAAAAAAGAAAAGAAAAGACAAGAAAAGAAAGGAAAAAAAAGTCAACTGAGTATGGATGTCATGATTTCATGAAATGTGGACTTCGATGTACAGTAACCTTGTCTTGCTTTACCCATTTCTCCGTACACCTGGAAATATCCATTCAAACACTAAAGAGACGAAGACAGAACCAGAAACATGGTTACAAACAGGACTAACTGAGCAGAAATGTTGGCCTTATAAATGCCACTGAGTGACCTGCAGCTTGTTAGTTAACCAAGAATATATATGTATGTATATTTATGTACATATGTGTGTGTGTGTGTGTGTGTGTACACACGCGCGCACACACACATTTATCTGGCGATGTGTCAGTTTGCTAAAAACGTTTTGGGGCTAACGTTAGGTAGCATCGGTATAAACTTAGTTGGTCCTAACATAAATTTGGATCTCGATAAGAGACGTCCCCATAACATATCAGTCTAATTCCATGTTCGTTCATTTAAGAGGAACATAAATTGAGTTACATGCATTTTTGTTTGCTTCAAATTAATTAGAAGAGACCGTGCTACGTTAGCTTGCGCTAACAATGAGATGCTGCTAGCCGAGGCACCGAGCAGGTGCGCCTAATTTAAAAGAAAAATACATTTCTATTGTTGGAGTCGCGGCTGAATAAAAGGTACGTTTCGTTACAATGAGAAATATCGTTTCAGGGAAAAGGAAAAACGGTTAAATGGTGAAATTAAAATACTAATTTTACCTCTCTATCCTCCGCAAATGTCAACACAAAGACGGCTCAGTTAGAGGGCTGCCTTCAAAGAATTCAGCTCTGATTGGTGGAAGGAAAAGGTTACGCAACTCAATTCAGTGAAATGATTGGCTGTAATAACCGTCAATCAGAAGGTGTGCGACGTCAACTGCAACTTGCAGTTACGAAAATCAGTGGTTTTATTAATTATTTTAACTTGATTTATGCACTGTTGATTTCAAAACAAATATCTGCTTTTTTTTCAGAGCCTAGACATTTAAAGTGTTTGTTTCTTTTGTTTTGGTTTATTTATTAACATCACGATACCGTATGTGCATTGCAAATATCAGTGTATAACACCAGATTAAAGTGAGCGCATATAAACAGAGAAAAAAACAGAACAAGACAAGATAGGTTTTTTACAAAAATAAGAGGATATCAAAAACAAATTAAATTAAAATGAGAGTATGTCTTTATTCACAGGTAAGACAACATTTAAAATACTTGTGTAAAAATTAATACGTTTTTCATTCTCTGTTATCTTTGACACGTTTGAAAGATTTAATTAGAGACTGTATTTAAATTGTAGGTAAGGGTAGAGATGACTGAGTTTCATTTTTACAGATGCTTCTCACCTACATCTTGACCCTTTGTGTTTTGGATTTTAATTTATAGCATATTTGATCCTTTTTTACAGCCATATTATTAGTGTTACATGCAAGGTTTCTTTTTTCAGTGTTCTTGGGTTTTTAATATATTTTTCATTTAAAATTTAAATTTTTACTGAAAACAACATGGAATAAAATACTCGTGAAAGAACCTACGCATAAAAATGTAAACATGCAGATGTGATGCAAAACAAATTTCAGACATGTTTCTGACAGTAACTGAGTATCATATCGTTCACATTGAAAGCCATTATTTTTGATCCATTTGATCCATTCTTTTCAAGATTTTTTTTCAATCATACATATCAATTCTTGATATGTGTGATTCAGCCTGTTGCTGTTTTCAAAAAGTTATTTAACAAAAAACATTCTTTTGAAAAATAAGATTTTTATTCCATTTTTATAGCTACTTTTTGTTCAGCGCACATTTATGTGTTGAAGGGTCTTTAACTTGAATGTTTTATGAAATGTTACTTTTCAAAAACAAAGATAGAAATAATGCATATAAATAAATCCTGCTTTTAATCCTTCACATACAGTATGATAATCAAACCATAAATAATCCACTTTGCATTAAGTATGCTGAAAATATATCAAAGGTAAAAAAAAGGTATTGTAGTCTAAGTTATTTTATTTTTTATTTATTTATTTTTTAAATAAAATTAATCACGATTTCATATGTGCGATTAGGACTGATGCTTTTTGACAAAAAATTTTGACAAAAGTTTTGATGCTTCATCCAGCGTTGGAGGAGGGTCGGATTTAACTCCTTGGAGTGATTAATTAATGGAAGATTTACAGGTATGTATTTCATTAGAGATTTATTTATTTAATGATATATTTATTATCTTAATTTTGTCACCTTTAACTCTCCATAAACAATCAGACAATTCTTACAATCTGATCAAAGTGTTTTCGATATTCTTTTGTGATGCTGTTACAGAATCAAGTGGGAACTGGATGTCCAAGTGATCATGATCAGACAAAGATGAACTCTGAAGACTTTTTAGAAGGAAAATATAATGCTCTAGTGGGAAACTTCATGAAGGTCTTTGGATAAGCCACCTTTAAATGACTGTGGAGCGAAAGAGAGTGGGAAAAAGTGTGAATCCAGTGCTGTACATCCTTTCTTTGATTCAGTCCAGCAGCTCCATGTTTCTCCACTTCCCACTGACTTCTCTCCCTGTCTCTGGATATGGAAACATGGGTAAATGCTGACTGCTTTGTTTCTTCATTTTGAGCCAACTGCGCCAAAGGTAACACCTAATAACTTTATATCTTTGCACTTCAATTGAGATATTTCTTTAAACTAGTTGTATATAATTACATTTGAGTCAAATTTCTGTTCTGTACTGCGTGTCATGGGGTTAATTTATCTAGCTGCTGCAATGAGGTTAATTACCAGGTTAACAAATACCTCAATGCCACCTACAGCGACAGTGCAAGAGAGGAAGAGCTCGGGCCATGCCGAACCTTGATAACCCCGCCAGAACCTACCTGGGCGTTTAACACCAAAGAGCCAACTTTGAAAGAGGTTGAGGAGGTTGTCAAGGCAGCCAGATCGAACTCAACACCAGGCCCCAGTGGAGTGCCATATGTGGTCTACAAGAGGTGCCCCAGACTCTTGAAGCGATTATGGACGGTCCTCAGGGTCATCTGGAGAAGGGGTAAGGTTGCCCAGCAGTGGAGACACGCAGATGGTGTATGGATTCCAAAGGAGGAGAGCTCAACAACGATCGTGCAATTCAGGACCATCTCACTCCTCAGCGTCGAAAGCAAGATATTTTTCAGCATCGTTGCCCGGCGCATGACGGAGTTCCTCCTGAGGAATACATACATTGACACCTCTGTGCAGAAGGGAGGAGTTCCAAAGGTCCCAGGATGCATTGAGCATACAGGAGTGGTCACCCAGCTGATCCGGGAGGCACGGGAAGGCAAAGGAGACCTGGCAGTCCTTTGGCTTGACCTTGCCAATGCCTATGGGTCCATTCCTCACAAGCTGGTGGAAGTCTCGCTCGATCGACACCACGTTCCAGGCAAGATCAAGGACCTCATACTGGATTACTACAGCTGTTTCAGTTTGAGAGTCACGTCTGGAGCTGTAACATCTGCATTTCATCGCCTTGAGAAGGGCATCATAACAGGATGTACCATTTCTGTGGTGTTGTTTTCCTTGGCCATGAATATGCTGGTGAAGTCAGCAGAGGTGGAGTGCAGAGGACCACTAACCAAATCAGGTATGCGACAGCCCCCGATCAGAGCTTTCATGGATGATCTGACCGTAACTACAACATCAGTTCCGGGCTGTAGATGGATCCTCCAAGGCCTCGAGCAGCTCATCAGCTGGGCCAGGATGAGCTTCAAACCAGCCAAGTCCAGGTCTTTGGTGGTGAGGAAGGGGAAGGTTTCGGACAGGTTCCACTTCTCAATAGGAGACTCCCAGATTCCATCAGTGGGAGAGAAGCCAGTCAAGAGCCTGGGGAAGATCTACGACTGCACCTTGAAGGACACCGCAGCACTCCATGCAACATCAGAGGAGTTGGGAACCTGGCTGGTAGCGGTGGATAAGTCAGGACTACCAGGCAAGTTTAAAGCCTGGATTTACCAACATGGCATCTTGCCTCGACTCCTCTGGCCACTGCTGGTATACGATGTGCCAATGACCACCGTCGAGTGCTTTGAGAGGAAGGTCAGCTCTTTCTTGAGGAAGTGGCTGGGCCTACCACGAAGCCTTAGCAGCATTGCATTGTACGGGAGGAACAACAAACTGACTCTGCCCTTCAGCAGTCTGAAGGAGGAGTTTATGGTTACCCGAACAAGAGAGGTGCTGCTGTATAGGGACTCTAGTGACAGCAAAGTCTCCTCGGCTGGCATACAAGTGAGGACCGGCAGGAAGTGGTGCGCTCAAGAGGCAGTCGTTCAGGCTGAGTCCCGCTTGCGGCACAGTGAGCTGGTAGGAACGGTGGCACATGGACGAGCAGGACTAGGAAATAATCCAAGACCTTCCTACAGCAAGACACAGGGGAAGGAAAGGCGTCTGCTAATCCAGGAAGAGGTTCGGGCAGGGGTGGAGGAAGAGCGCTGCAGTAGGACAGTAGGAATGCGGCAGCAGGGGGCATGGACGCGATGGGAAGAGGCAGCTGGCCGGAAGATATCGTGGACAGAGCTATGGCGATCTGAGCCACACCGGATCAAGTTCCTCATTCAGTCGGTCTACGATGTCCTACCAAGTCCATCCAACCTCCACCGCTGGGGCCTGGCTGAGAACCCAAAGTGCCCACTCTGCCAAGGAGC
>JBAMYA010000016.1:3912175-3926272 GCA_037176975.1 Arrhamphus sclerolepis
TTTGTGGTATAGTATTTAAAAGTGCTTTCTGATACGAAATGGGGGTAGACAGCAAAGGCCTCTTTAATATGAGGCACCTGATCGTTGTTATTGTCCAACGAGGCGGTGACAGGACTCTCATTATGAGTCTTGTTTTTCTCTTCACTAAGATGGTAGCACAGAAAGCTGCAGCCTCCTCCATGCTTGAAACACAGATCACGTAAATTATTCTGACTTTCTAATTTGGATTTGAGAACCGCTTTGAAAGTTTGCTTGGTATAGTGATACGTCTGTTCACCTGCACATTCATAAGTCAGCAACTATCTGTAATTGTGCTTTTTTTTTTCAACTGTAAGATACAGCAGCAGGCTCTCAATCACTTGAGGGTCTGTTTTGCCTTTTGAGTCAGATGAAATCTGTCCCCAATATATTGGCTTTCATTTGCCATGACGAACAGTTTTTAGGAAAATAATTGCTGCATCTTTATGTTGTGTTGTTTTTTTGACAGAAGCACATTACTCCTGAGAGAACATGTTACAAAGGAGTGGCTGTGCTTCATGGTTTTATTAGACTTCTCAATTCTATCATTCAGACTGGAAAGTGCAGTGTGATTTTAGAGATAAAAGAGAAATTTGGAAAATAATAAAACTGCAATTTTATTGCAATTGAGGCTCCTCTTTTTGCTGCTGATGAAATGAAATCAATAAAGTAACCAGATGTCTTGTGTAGTCTTGTCATGTATGTATTCGGATTGGAGAACTCCCAGTCCCTGCAGGTCAAAACTTGTAGTCTTTAATTCATTGACAATATACTTTTCACTCCCTGAAGAAGCAGTGCCTTCTATTAACATCAATAATTACTTGGCCAATATCTTTTATTGTATTCCCACCAGAAGTTACAACTTAGTTCAGCTCCTTCCCTTTTTTAGGGGTTGCCATAACAGATTTCTACATTAATTTGCAACGGTTTTTCATCAGATGCCCTTCCTGATGCAACCCTCTTTGCATCAGTTCTGCTCATTTCCCCCTATTTTCAGTCTGCTTTGCTTCAAGGTGGCAACCTGGAACTCTCAATGCCAAAGCAAGCAACTTATTTAAACTTTTATCTTTTCAGGCGCTGCCACAACAGATTTCCATGTTCTGCATATTGATTTGGCATAGATTTTATGCCGCATACCGTCCCTGATACAACCCTCTGGGCTTGGGACCAGCACTAGGAGAGCACTGTTTTTTGACTCTTTAGTTGATGGGGAGCAAAGGAGCAATGTGCAGTTTGGTGTCTTGTCCAAGGACACTTTGGCAAGCATTTATTGGCAACCCTTGTATGTGGAGGACAACCAACTTACAGACTAAATAACATGCTTAACATTAACATAATATCAGTAGGTTTTCCAAGCCATTTTACTTTAAAAGTTTTTGTGGACTTATTACCACAAGTTACAAATACATGTATTAAAAAGAAAGCCACATGAGGTTTGTGAGGGAAAACATTTCAATCAGTGTCAATGTCTCAAGCCAGTTGCAAAGCTATTTAATCAGAGCTAAAGCAGAATGGAGCCGTGACCAAGCTGCAAATCACAGTCACACCGCTGAGTGAGAAAAAAAACTGATATGCAGCCACATGTACAACAAAGCGTCCAAGGCTACATCATAGTTCCATGGGTTTGCAATGACTGGTTTATCTAACGATGCGGTGCTTAGAGAGAGGTTCATGCTTCAGTAACTGGCAATGACCTAAGGGGCGTCGAGCCAGCTGAATGGGCAGGGTTGTGTGCACAATGTGAGGTGGGAGATAAGCATCCAGACTATTGGCCGTTGACAAGGAATGGTCAGAAATGAAGAAAAGTTTCCCAGGGCAGGTTTGGATTTGATGCTGAGTGGTCTTTGTGCCTTCAGAGGATATCTCTTGGCTCCACAAGCATCATTTTGAACTTCATCTTACAAAGCATTGCCATACCCACTCCTGCTTGAGCTGTAAGGATTTGCATTTTATTTTACCCAAGGTTCTTGTGCCAAAAACATGCCTTTCAGTCATGAGCACAGTCAGTGTTGCTTCACAAAAACTTCTCCTCACACTGTTGTCAATCCAGATGCGCTAGACTGCCCTCAGAGAGTCATGCTCATTTCAGTTTTTATTGAAATGTTATCAAAACCACTCAGAGACTCGCAGCAATCAATGCTGTGTTTAGGCTCTCTGCTGTTTTTCGCAGCTCGAGCTTCTATTGTGTCTTCATGACATCCACCCTCATCACTCTAAAGAAAAGATAGCGGAGTCACACCTCTGTAATTCCTGGCTCAAAGGAGTGGCTCTACTTTGATAGCATGCTTCCTGACTATAATATGATTTTACTGACAGTACAATTATCTTTTTTTTCATGCGATAGAGAAGTGTGGGAACATGGGAAGGAGCAGAGAACAGGCCTGATAATTTACCAGCGCTCACCATCTTCACCAATGCTTAGTCACAGTTCGATCAATGACGTTCCTGTTCCAAAGCACACAATCTCCCAGCAAATGCCTGAAAAATTACATGAAAAGCATTAAAGTGATACAGTAGATAATAAATGCTACATAAAACAGTAATCCACTGGGTGACAGTATTCATGAAAACAGTCGGTCCCGATGCTGCAACACCAGCAGACTAAGATCAAAGGTTGTCATTATGGACCAAGAAGCCAAGATATTGGCATGTCTCTCGCTGCACTTATAAAGGGCAAGAGGAGAGAATGGATTTGCCTTTTGGGCTTAAGTGGTCTGAGTGGAGTTAGATTAAAGAATCATGAGATAAACAACTGACAATCTCGAACCTGGAGACCACAGCAGTCAAGTCACGCTAGTGCTGCGTCAGCAGCATGACAGCAGCACATCAGGGAGTTTGTCTCTTCTTTCATGCATGATTTTGTGTGTGCATTCAAAACAGTTTAATGTACTAAACCTATTTTGGTATTAAACATTTAAAAATTCAGATATTATCTTTACTGAATTCACTGAGGGCAGATATACACAAACAGGCCTAGAAATATTTGTACACGGATGTGACATTTAGTAGTTTGGCCCATCCATCCGTCCATGTGTTAAGATTTGATCAAATGGCTTAAATGTTTTTGTAAAGATTCTATATTCCAACTACGTGAATGTTTATTCTTAGCCCCTCCCCCTCCATTTTTCTCAAAATCCTGACAGTTTACCACTTTTAAGGTCTTGGGTACTTAGTTTAGGTAAAGCAATGAACAGGAAGAGATGACTCAACTCAAATTGTGACAGGTTTTAGGTGTCTTCCCAGGAGTTGGCTTCATCAGATAAGGCAGAGATCCTCACTCATAAAAAACAGAACCCTTCCTTTTAGGTATAAAGAGAGTAGAAACAGACCTCTTCGTCCATTCCCTGGTATCCTTTAGTGGTGTCAGAGGAGTGGACCAGCAGATATTAGAACACAAAATTGAATATGTTTCGGCTGTTGTTTTGTATTTAGACAAAGATAGATGGGATAAAATGCATTATTCTCTGTGGTTTCAGGTTTCTGGATTGCATCTAGCCGCAATTTACAAGTTTATCTTCTGTTAGTGCAATGCATCTCAAAGTAAGTGATATAAAGTAATTTACTTGGCCATCACAGAATATTATTTTCTTTATCTTTTCTTTTTCTAAAACAAATGGATAGCCTTCGCAATATATTTTTGGTCATCGTCCATCTCCATCATAAAGTCATTCCCAATCAATATTGTGATTTTCTGCACTAATGTTGTAGGTTTTTTTCATGTGGTCCTTGGAAGATCATATGGATCAAACCCACAACATGAGCTAGCTGTTCCCTCTGCTTCCATTATTTGTGAGAAGCTGTCTATTAGTGAGGTAGCATAGTCGGGATCATTTTTCTCAATTTCCCCGAAAGTGACCAAAACTGGAAAAAAGGCAATCTTAAATTGTAATGGGGAATATTTTTCATTTAAATAAAGGTTGCTATAGGAAGGCTGCAATACTGCAGCTTTTTTATGTGATTGCAAATATTGTCTAAGTATTATTGTGTTTGAATATCACTCTTTATATCTCGTGGCTTCATGTCGAGTATTATGATTTTTATGATGGATCCCTTTTAATCCCTTTTTTGATGATTATCCCTTTTATGATGATCATGAATATACAGAAGGTTTGAAATGACCAAACCACACACACACGCACACTCACATATACTATTTATTTTTTGGATAAAATGCCTACTAAACAGATATTTGACAGTTTTGTTTGTTTGTTTGTTTGTTTGTTTGTTTGTTTGTTTGTTTGTTTAAGTTTTAGGTTAGGGAAGAGTTCCCTGGATGACTGGTATAGCTGGCTCTACTATGGAAAAGATTCTAACAAATGTTCCAATAGTCCAAATATGGCAGATAGTTAGCATCGGACGGTAATTATGCTGTGTCTGATACATGCAGGTCTAGAATTAGCACTAGGTCTAGGTGTGAACATTTTCTCAGTAGAGTGAGCAATTATTTTAAATCTATGAAATAAAAAAACAACACCGTTTAACAACTGTGCCATCCTAAATATATGGGGCACATGGATGACACTGATGATTGGATAATGCATTAGTTAATCAAGTTATGTATAATTATGCTAACAAAGTGCAGCCACAAGTAAGGATGTTCTTTTTTTTTATTTTCATGGCTTACATGCATGTCATTCATGCACACATCTGGGTTGTGAAAACATTCACAACACTGTCTTTATATTAACTTTTGCCATTAAGTTGTCAGGACAAAAATTACTCATTAAGTGCTTCAGAAGTGAACGGGGCTACAAGTCAGACTGCTGACTGTATGAAAAGAACTGGACAAACCCCAGGTAATAGGCTTTTTGAAAAGGTTGTTTAAAGCCCTCTTTTCCACCCCCATATCTCTGAACGGATCCATTATGGCAAGCAAGCATCCCACCCATCCCCACTTAATCCAAAAATGAGCAGGAGCCGAACAAGCAATCCTGGAGGCCTCCTGAAACAAGTCCACTTCGGTTCAGATAACAAAAGCTAGCTATTTTAGTTTGGCCTATCTCATGCTAACCTATGAAACTAACATTACCTTACATTAATTTCTGATGCTTCTACCAAAACAACATATAAAAAAAAAATACTGCAGGAGCTGAAATAACTAGTGGGGTGCCGTTTGCGCACCACTGGAACCCTTGATAAGCTGATGCTCAGCTGACTGATGTCAGCCTTGGAGTTCCTGGGGCTTCATCAGAGCTCAGTCCCAGTGGAGGTATAGGCAAAGTTAGTGAATCTGAAAGGGTGCAAGCCAAGTTGAAGGGAGTCTTGGCTGAAGGAACCGGCTGTTTTGAAAGCTACTCAGGCAAGCGGACAACAAGCTAAAGCCCATCCTCTGGTTAGCTCAGGTAGAAGCATTTGGCATGGGGGAAGATAGCTACCGTCGGCTGCTTAGCTGCTGTGCAGCATTCCGTTATTACAATTAACAACAGAGCAACACAGACAACTATTTATAGTAAAATGAGAATGTGCACTGTTTGGTCTTCATTCAAAGCTCAGAAGTCAAGGCAATTCACTGTCAAGCACTAAGAAGCCAAAGTGCTAAGAGCTAGCTATTAAATCGCTATCTCTCCTTCAAAAATATTTACATTCCAACCAAGCATAAATTTGTGGCTTTGTATGTGTACCAAGTACATTTAGCATTAACCCCTTACATAGTTTTCTTGGAACTAAAATATGAACGCCAAAAACTAACTGTGCACCAGGTTACAAATTCCACTCCAGCCACTTTATGGCCCATTGGACCCTTTTTGCCTTCAGGACTGCCTCAATTCTTTGTGGCATCCAGTGTATATAACAAGGTGTTGGAAACATTCCTCAGAGATTTTGGTCCATACATGACATGACAGCATCACACAGTAGATTTGTTGGCTTCACGTCCATGATGGAAATGTCCCATTAAACCACATCCCAAAGATGCTCTGTTGGATTGAGATCAGATAACTGTTAAGGCCACTAAACAGTTACGTTCAAGAAACCAGTTTGAAATGCTTTGTGACATGATGCATTATCCTTCTGGAAGCAGCCATCAGAAGATGGCAATGTTGGCTTAAATGAATGGACATGGTCTGCAACAATAATCAGGTAGGCTGTGGTGTTTAAATGATGCTCAGTTGGTACTGAGGGGCCCAAGGTGTGCCAAGAAAATACCTCCCACACATTACACCACCAGCAGCAGCCTGAACCGTTGATACAAGCCAGGATGGATCCATGCTTTCACGTTGCTTACGCCAAATTCTGACTCTACAGACTGAATGTAATTTCTGAAATCAAGCCTCATCCGACTAGAAAACATTTGTCCAATCTTCTCTTGTTCTTCTTCTTTTTGTGACTCTGTGTGAATTGTAACCACAGTTTCAACAACAATGCGCTCATATAGCCCTTTTGTTGTCCAGGAACCACTCAAGGCAATTTTAAAACACAAAGCAGCTTTCTGTCACTGCAAAACACACACATACACACACGTACACACACACACACACACACACACACACTTGTTAGATCCATTCATTTATTATACCAAATTATTCCTAATATTACTCCTATTATTCCTATAATTACGTTATTGTTAATGTATATGAAGCTTAGGGGAGATTTAGTATTGTCAGCTAGCCTAAACAACAGTTTCCTGTTCTCAGCTGACACCCAGTGTGGATTCAGAGATGGTATTCTGAGTACCCTGGTTGTCTCCAACCACTCTGCCCACACCCTTCTGATCTCTAACATCAGCAAGGCAAGCCTACGTTTTGTTCTTACCCTGTAAAGCATTTTGTGCTGCATTTTATTGTACTAAAAGTGCTATATAAATCAAATTTGTTTTGATTTGAATGGAGATTGGCTTGTTTTTGGAGGCAGCCCCTAGAAGTCATTTTATGAATTGTAGTTTTTCCTACTTCTGCATTTGCAGCAGCGACACAAACCTTGATGTTGTTGCTGACATAAGAGTAAATTGATGTATGGTGTTATCTTAATAGGTAGTACTGTACAGGACTGCAGGAATACTTTGTTTTATTTTGTTTTTTAATTCCACATGTCAGTTTTGCCACGTGTGCCATTATAAGAAAAGGAAATTATAAGTATAAATTCTAATGGCAATGTTTTTTTTTTTACAACAATAATACAGCAGTTAAATAAGATGACAAGATCTAAAGACGTTTTATAAAAGTGTCTTGGGGTTGGACCGTTTAGAGCTGAGTGGAACCAGCTGCCTGTATTTGGCTTTAGGCTTTCAGGTTCTCTTTTTCTCAGCAGGTCTTTTATATTAAAAGTACAAAAAGAGTGAATCAATTTAGTTCTTATCTCCTTTTGACTCATTTGACTCATCATCCTGGAGTTGAGGGAAGCATAAGAGTTTCAGCACAATATCAATTTCTGTCCTTTGAAATTTAATGAATAAATAAAACAAAATACATACATATGATGTTCTTTTTTTCTCATAACTTATAGAATATCACCACCAAAACAAAACAAAAAAAAAGTTTAAAATAAATGAGTACAGAGGTCAGCGTAGGAGTACTGTATATCATTGCATCCTACAGATTTACTGCAGCAGACAGACGATGTATGAACAAATGAGGGATCTCACAGGACGCAGAGCAGATGGCAAAGTCACACAGTGTCAGCACTTTCCCCCCGGCAACCTGAGAGACTCACTATGGTGAAATGAAACATGAGCCATAGCAGACACTTTCAAACTCTATTTATATTGCTTTTTGCAGAGAGGACTTAGTTTTTGAAGGAGAGCACAAAAAAATATGCATCGTTAATTAATTCCTCCATATTTTTAAAAACATAATGCCCATAATCTATTTAGATGAGTATTTCAAGATTTAGGGATAAAGGTTTGTTCACTTTGTAAACTAAGAGTTGGATGACAAGATGAACTCTGGATGTGTTATGAAGCTGAAGTCAGTAGCTGATTAATTATCAAAGCATATACATTGAAAACGAGAGGAAACACATTTTCTTAACTGCAGCAACAATAAATCCAACAGTACTGATCTCACATTTGTTTCCATGTCACATACTTTATATAAATCCAAGTCCAAGAGCATTATATTCCATAGTGGATGGAAGATGGTGTACAGAGTGCCAAAAGGATGTGAGGAGATCAAAATAAAAGGGGCGTACCAATGGCATGGAGCGCTGTTGGGGTGTAATTATTGACAAAAAGGCAGAGAAGAGCTCACTAATGAGAAAACCTTAGGCTACTACAGCAAGCTTGTGTGTTGGCCACTGTGTTTTTCATTTTGCGGGCTATTGATAATTGTAGAGTTAGCTTAGCTTTGAGAGAAAAGCTATTTTTGTTTCCTAGTATTTAATACTAGCAACTGTAGCCCACTGTTTGTAGACTCGATGTCAGCCACAGCAGAAATTACAAGGAAGGGCAGTTGTAGCAAGCCTGCTTGTCCTCAACTAATTTGTAGGATAAAGATAACCAGTAATTGTATTAAACTTGTGGTCTCCTCTGACAAACGCTTTATGACGAATAGATTGGAAGGGCCAGGGTCACCGTAGTTATTAGTTAGAGCTCAGACTGAAATGAACAGTCTTGTGATGGAGTGTGTATGAACAGACCCAAAAGCAGATTCATGCTCAGGAGGCAGGCAGGTGAAGAAAATAAATAACTTTTAATAACAAAGCTAAAAGTGCTGCAGTGGCAGGAATAAGAGACACAGCTGAACATGAGGATAAGGACTTAGCAGCAAACAAAGGAAATCGAGAATATATATTGGACAGATGAGTAATGTATAAATAAATACTGCAGGTGTGTGTTGAGAAACGTGGAGGAAGCAACAGAATAATCAGGACAGAGATCATTTCAAAATAAAATGTTATAAAAGACAAAAGGTGAAACAGGAACACAAAAATCTAAAACTAAGCACAGAGATGAAGAATAAAACCTTTATACTCTAATAATGTTAACATTAATCGAAAATTCACCGCTGTGCAGTGGAAACAAGTGGGACACTCTCTCAGGGTGGGAGGTGTGTATTGGTGAGGATTTCACAATACAATACGTATGACGATACAATAATATCATGATACGATACATGTGTTACGATACAATATTGGAGATGCCCCCACCTATCAAGGCAGCAGCAAGCCATACTGCAACATCTACAGGAGTGGAGGTTGTATTTGTTTTGGCTGATGTTCACCAACTATTTAAACCATGTTTTTTTTTTTTTTTTTTTTAACCCCTTCAAAGTCTATCTACCTGGTCCCTTTTCTCACGCTTTTTTTCATATCAATAAATGTCAAAACTTTTTTTTTTTTTTTTACACAAAACAACAGTCAAAACTTCCAGGGAAAAAAAACATTAAAACTATTATTTAGAACCATGAAAATAATATAAGCAAAGAAGACACTTCTAAACACAGCTAAACACTCACTATTTGCTCTCTCTCATCCACCGTCTCTCCTGCTGATCCTCTTTCTGCTGAATAACTCAACACAGAGTGTGCAGCACTGTCACTACCGTAATGTACCGTACATCAGCGCAAAGCTGGACTCAGCTTTCAGAATCTATTTGAATTATGTCGCTAGCATGAACAGTTGAAGAGTTATGGTAATTCTAAGAATCCGTGTCATTTTTTAATTGATTAAAAAGTGGCATTTTTAAATTGATATCTGGAGTCAAAAATCTATGTAATATATCGTGGAAATAAGTATCGTGATATATCACCATATCGATATTTTATCACACCCCTACTTCTAGACCACCACTGACAGACTCCCAAATGTTATCTGACATCTGTCACATGATATCTTCAACTCCAGAAACATGATGATAATCAAACTGCAGCTGTCTCTGCTCATTTGTGAGGGCCAATAACAGTTGCTTTAGGACTTACAGACTTAAGTTTTTCTTAGTATTGGAACAAAACAGGGTGTCAACCAGAAAACTAGAATCTAATATGTCTCAGGTTGAGGAGATGCTGCAGAAACCACACAGGTGGTCCACACAGGCCTTCAGGACCCTGGAGTTGACAGTAGATGGACCTACAACCTTAATCCGGTTCAGTCTCCTGAGTTGCCTTTTCATCCGAGTTGCTAGAAACAGACAGCAGGAAGCAGAGGCAGAGGGGGGTTTCATCAGCCACTTTCATATAGGTTGTGGTATGAAGCTGCACTGGAGATCCCCTTTCTGTTCTCCAGCGATAAGTTTAAAGTGATCCCACAAAGACACGGTAATGCTTCCACAGAACTTTATGGTGTTCTGGTATCTGAAGATGGTCCCTTATCTTGAATTTTCAGTCCAGCAACAATATCTGATGTTTCTGCTTCATTCAGTTGGTGCTGAATTAATGCTAAAAAAAAACAAAAAAAAACTTAAGCTTCTGCCTGCTTGCCCAAGTATAATAAATCAGGAGAGCTGTAAGAGACACCAGCCCAGCCAGGTATTACTGGAAGCTGTGGGAGCTGGGAAGGTGTGAGGTCTGTGTGTTCAGTAGCTCTGTCCACCAACATCACACTGATCTGCATTTTCCTGTACGACCCTCTCTCTCTTTAGCTTGACTTTAAGTTGTTTCTTCATACTTTATAACACTCCCAGTCTCCTTCCCTGAAGGCTCTTTTCTTGTGGAGCAGCAGCTCTTTCAGGTCTTAATGGTCTGGGGTTACTGGGGAAGAACATCGCTGTCCTGGTGGTATTTTCCACACTGAAGATGATGTAGTCTCTCACACAGTCACTGATGTCATCTCCACTTGGCTCCCCAGGTATATTCCAGACCATGGACTTAAAGCCCCCCTGCAGAGACACCGTCCTCACAGTTCTTTTGTTTACAGATTGCCTCTGGACGACGGACGAATGACCAGATTAATGATCAGTTCTGCAGTGTGGAGGAAAGGCAGAGGAGCCGTGTGCATCTCCAACATTGCATTTAGTAAAACCAGTTTATTTTCTGTGGTGGAACAGGTGATAAACCTGAATTTAATAAACCTCTGTTTAGTCAATGAGCCTTAGTATATAGCAGAGTTCAAGTTCAGCTGTAAAAAGTTGCTTGTTTAGAGAAAAACAAAACAGCAGCATTCATAATTTTTCAAATCTACAATAACGTCTCACCTTGCTGTACCAGTTAAGGCAGGGCTGCACCACATCAGGGTCTTCAATACCATGCAGCTCAACGTACCAGATGCTGAAGTTAAAACTGGGACCCCAAGACATCAGAGGCACTGAGAGAGATAGTTAGAGAGAGAGAGAGAGCCAGGGGACTGATGAATACGTGATCACCGTCAATAAATCAAAGTTTAGACACTTAAACTGCATCAAGCTTTTACCTATTTTGACAAATCTGCAGGGGAACATCTGCTCGTCGATCTTGTGCTTTAACGTGAACGTCTCCTTGTTGTAGTCATTCTTAAGGCCACTGAGAAATTAAGAGACAGAAAATGAGTTTCATAAATGACATTACTAGGCTGGGATGCCGTCTAAAACCAGACAAACCCAACTGTTGGATGTCATCAGTGTCACAAACACGTCAGAACATCCCGACGTGGACAGAAACTGCCTCAAATTACTCACATGGTTTAACTTTAAGGATGAGTAAATAACAAGCAAAACACTTGCTTCATTTTTTTGGCTGCAGTAGGAGTGAAGCTTCATCTATAATTTAATCAGAACAACATTCTGAGCGGACTAACCTGTGCCAGGAAACATTTTTAAAGAACTGCAAAGAGCAGCAACTTTTGTTATCTTATATCCTGAAATACACCACAATTCCTTTTTTTTAGACAAAGTATTTTGATGTTTATTTTCAAACTTTCATTCACAGAAATCTTAACAACTGTTTTCCTGCATTGACCTTAGAGAAAGTTTAATAAGGTTCATATGAGCTGGAATGTCTCACCTGGACAAAAGCTCTGTCATGTTCTCTTCACTCATCCCACCAAACACTTTGAACTTCTTCAGGTTGCACACGTGAGTCTTCTCATACTTCCCAAAGGTGATGCTCTGAACTATTGCCGGCCTTTCCAATTTCAAGATTAAAAACTGGAGAAAAAGAGAAACAGAGATATGAAGAAGACTGAAAACATTTGTACATTTGAGTTATTTACTGTATAATACTTTGGCAGTTTATTATGTCAATTTGCTAATAAAAGATAAAAATATACTTCTTTTTACGTGCCATTTCATGTGAAATATACTTTGATCACGACTGTAATAGTGGTTTTTCTGCCTCTTGGATGAAGCTGAACACAACACCAGGTCGTGGATCTCCCTCTTCACTGGCTCACTGATGCTTTTTTTTTTTTTACTGCTGTGCATCTTTACACTTACAATCAAATAAATTAAAAAAAAACATTTACAAACAAACTAACTAATTCACGAACTACCTAAAATCCACTCTGGGATGCGTTTTCAGAAGACCTGGTGTGTATGAGCCTGGTAAAGGTCTTGTGGACTAGCAGGCCTAGATCAGAGTCTCACTGAGTTAACAGAGCCACAGCAGGTTTGCATCTCTTCATAAAGATTGTTTTTGTGAAGCCCCCAAGCGAGTAAGTAATCTGCTCCATCTGGTACATGTCCCAGATTTTTTGGATCCATACATTATACGTATTAAGCTCTGGTTTTAACCACCCGATAGTTTTGCATTTTAATACAACTGTGAGCAATATATTCAAGAGGTATTTTACATCCCTTCTTTCCATACCTTTAGGTGTTGCTCCTAATACTGTTATAATGGGACTTTGAGGGATACTTTCTTTGAAAATCTCTTTGAGAGCATCAGAAACCTCCAGAATTGAATTAATTTTGGACTTGGCCAGAATGTTCTGCACTTCCTCCAACACTGTTTTCCAGTGTTCTGACAAATCTGGTAACTAACACTTTCTATACTATATGTGTAGGTCTTATAAGTTTTTCCCACTTCCTGGGTGCTTTCAGAAAGGATCTGAGCTGCAAATATCTATAAAAATCTGACTTGGAGAGATCAAATTCATTTTTCAGCTATTCTAATGTTTTCAGATCATCATCCTTAATCAGCTGGTGTAGACAGGTTACATCATTTTCTTTTTATACCAGTATCTGAGTTGTTAGGAATGAAGGTCTTCATTAGCTTGTTAGTGATGGCAGTATTTTTGGAAACCCAAAAGCTGACTGTATTTTATTCCAAATTTTCAGAGTCCAGAATGCCATTTCTTTTCCAGGGTGTCAAGAAAGGCTAAATCTTCCAAAGCTTCTGGGCACATACCTTTCTCGATGTTAGGCCAGCATGTGAATGTGGCATTCTGAATTTAATATCATCGTTCAGCCACCTGAATTCACTTTGTAGCTTAACACTTCCTGAAACAAGTCTGTTTATATCCATAGCCTCTGTTTAATCTGCATTAAACTCATATCCAGAGTAATGCCCATGCCTACAGAAGAGCTTATTTATATAAAGGTCTTGTCGACATGGGTTCCCTTAAATACAACAATACATCATCTGCATAGACACCAGTTATGTTTTGTGTTCTTCTCTGTTAATTTACATTGATGCCATCTCTAATCAGTTGAGCTACAGGTTCAATACTGATGGTAAACAGCAACAACAGCAGCCTTGTCTGCATCCTTGTTCTAGAGTGAATCGCTCTGATCTAAAACCAATAACCTTGACAGCTGCTTGTGGATATGAGTAAAGTGTTTGTACCCAATCTTTGAAACTTGGACCAAATCTAAATCATTTTAACGTTTGAAATAGATATTGCCACGATACACGGTCAAACACCTTTTGTGCATCTAAGGGATATTATTATTAACAGTAATTTATTATCTGTTTTGATGGGATATTATGTTTGATAGGCGTCTTACATTAGCTCCATGATACCTTTCTGTGATAAATCCTGTTTAATCAGGGTGTATAATTTGGGTACTCATCTTACTAACACATCTAGCTAAAATTGCTGTTAGTATACGCACATCTCCATTCAGCAATGATACTGGTCTATAAGACTGACATTTAGTGGAATCCTTAGCCTCTTCATGAATTAGGACAATAGCTGCCTCAGTCCACAATGGTGCCATGGTTTTGGGCTCTTGGGCATGTTTGTACACGTTTAGTAACATGGGTGCTAGCGGGTCTTTAAAGCTTTTGTAGAATT
>JBAMYA010000016.1:3926372-3945368 GCA_037176975.1 Arrhamphus sclerolepis
ATGATTTCTGCAAAATCAACTGGATGAATGAATTGCGGAGATGCTACCCTTTCTAACGATGTATAGTATGTCCGTTTTGATGAACGTTGAAGCGGGATACGTCACTGCGTAGTGTAAATATACAGTCACTTATATGAAATCGCCCGCTGGCGGGCGGGTGGATGTGAAGGGGTTAATGCTGCCATCAGAGAAACACAGTTACAACCCAAACATCACAGAGCCTGGATGTTGGACTAGTTACTGATATCAGTCTGGTTGCTTCTTTGTCTGGAATCCTGATTCATCTGACATGTTCACACGTTTCCGTTGTGTAATGGACCATCCCACAACAGATTTGCATATTTCCATAATTTTCTTCAACATTGTTTAACATAATAAAGATCCTCTGCTCGTCTTTTCTCCTCAAAGATTCAGCTTTTCATGGATTCTGCTTTTGTACCACATTATTATGCAAATACCTGTTGACGTCACCTTTTAGGAATAACATAGTTACTTTTCTTTTACTTCCTTACGAGAATTAAATTGAACCTTTACCAACTTTCTTTGGAACATGTTGCAGGCCTTAAATTCAAAAATGCATATATACACACTTTTAATTACTATCATAAGAAAAAACAATGGGTTATCCTGGGATCATATGGCCTGGAAATCAAGCAAGAATCAGAGTTTTCTGTTTTGTTCTTCCATATTCTTCCAACCGTGTTCATATTCTCAGCCGTTTGGTGCAGGATATCTGTTTTTTCAGGTGATGCAGCTGTAGCACTGCATTCACTGTCCAATTTGAAATGTTTCTTTATTACAGACTTTTCTGAAATATCGAGAAGCTCGCTTCCAGTTTGTTCTACGTTCATACGTTAGCATATCAGCTGCTAGCTCAGCTCACAAGCTACCACTGCTACTCTACGTTGAAGGTTACGCCAAGTCCCCGCCTCACATAAATTTTAATTAGCAGTAAAACTTATGGGTAGTAATATAGTGAAATAAAAGCTTAAAATAATAGCTTAAAAAAAACATAATCCCCTCCAATCCCAATCATTCGGAAATCACGTGATCCCTACTTCTGACTTTGCAAGGTAAGTTTATTTGTACAGCACATTTCAACAACACGGACGCTCGAAGCAAAACCATTAGAGGATAAAATAATGACATGGAGTAAATGCAAAGAAAATAGAAAACAATACAGGTACTTGAACCACTCTGTCACATATCAACAATGAACTGAGGCTAACTCAGCAACAACAACGTGCTAACAAGGACGTAATAAAGATATTAGGTTCAAATCATCTGTCCTATGTTTGGCGATAAGCTTGAACGACTAACCTCTCAGTCGTAGCGATCTTTCTGCTAAAGCTCAGTTTTGCACATTTTGAACAGCAAACATGTCAGAGGTGACTTGAAAACAAAAGAAAGTAGTAACGACAGAAGATGAAAAGAGAGAAACATTAACATATTTCTGTTAATAAACTCATCACACTGTCACAAAATCGTACATTGATATTTGTTTCAAAGTTTTCTTCAGGTTACCTTTCGTCCTGCATCTATTTACCGCGACTGGTAGATAGATGTGACTGTTGTTTATGGCGACTGTCGTAAAAACTACTTCACCCAGATTCCTGTAGGGGGCGATAGATGTCTCAAACTGAAAATTTCCTCTGGATGGCTTAAAATACTAAGATATAAAGCTGTGAAGATCAGCTTTGTAACTAAATGTCAACGTTCAGAGATGTTTAAGAGGTTAATATCACACAATACCTTTAACCCATAGTAGAAAAACTGGTTGCAGTGTCATCAAACAGTGTGGAAATGGTGATGGTTTATTTTAATTTCATCCTGCTGTATTTGCAGTAACAGTGCCTGTCTGGCGTCCAGTCCTCACTACACCAGCTCCCTCAGTTTTTAATGAATCCTTTCATTTTGTCGCATTTTCCTGCATTCTTGCAGCATTTTGCACCGGAGCATCTGTTGGCTGAACGTGAACTAGTTTGGGTTTGCACGGTTGTGTGAAATGATTTACTCTGTGAATTTCCAGTCCTGTTGGTCTGCTGGAGGGGAAACGTTCTGTGTGTTTTGTCGCACTCAGCACACAGAGATTAAACATGCTAGTAGCAGCAAAGGCAAAAGGATTGAGTCTGTTTACTTTAGTGGGTGTACCCCTGTTTTTTTTTTTTTTAAAAAAGAAAAGAATAAACGATTGTTTAAACATGCTAGCTTTGGTGTAAAGGAGTGTATCTGTGCTCAGTGTTCCTGCAGATGAGCTCACAGTTTTACATGTGACTGAACTATATGAAGTGGGAGGTACCTCGTCAGAATGGGTCAGGCTTTGTCGAGCCAAAGGGATGATTTTTCTCCAGTAATCAAACCTGTGATGTCAGAATCTGTTAAATGATCTGCATCTGTTATCAAACTGGGATTTTCAGACTTGCAGCTGGTTAAAAGTGTTGTGCTTCCTGTCTCGTGTGAGCAGGTGTGACCGTCTCCGTGTTGTTGCACATCATTGTCCTTATTATGTAACACAAATCTGTCAGTCGCTCTTAATATGAACACCACACATGCAATTCATAGATAAACACACATCACTCAACAACATTCAATACGGATTCAGAACAAACCAGTCAACATCACTAGCCATAACTGATCTCAGTGAAGAATTTACCAGTTTCAGTCAGTAAGAAATTAGCTATTGGGGTACTCATAGGTCTAAAGAAAGCTTTTAATACAATAAATCATGAAATTTTAATTAAAGAATTAGAACGTTAGGGGATTTGGGGGTAGTTTTGAACTGCGTGAGGAATTATTTAGAGTAGACAACAATTTGTGAAGATGGGAGGTATTGAATCTGATTGTTTGGAGACTGTGTGTGGTGTCCCTCCAGGCTCAGTGCTGGGGTCAGTATTATT
The DNA here is from genome assembly GCA_037176975.1 of Arrhamphus sclerolepis. Lineage (NCBI taxonomy): Eukaryota > Metazoa > Chordata > Actinopteri > Beloniformes > Hemiramphidae > Arrhamphus > Arrhamphus sclerolepis. Next base: position 3,929,270 of record JBAMYA010000016.1, read on the forward strand.
TAATTTGCATATAAATGACATATGTAAAGTATCTAATTTATTACAAATTGTGTTATTTGCTGAGGACACAAATATTCTTTAGAACAACTTCTGTCCATAACCACTCTGGAAATCAATCAACCAAAAAAAAACCTATCATGATATCTGAACAAGACTAAACTTAATGTGTTTGGAAACTGTGACAAAAATGCTAAAGTTCAAGTACAGATAGAGGGTATAACTGTATATGACAATGAATTACTTGGTGTAATAATGGATGACAAAATGAGCTGCAAACCTTAACAAAGTCCTTTGCTTTTAGACAAATGTCGTCCTGAGTTTACAGCAGTAGAGGGGTGTGGACTTGTGGTTACGTGCGTATATATGTATATGTATATGTATGTATGTATGCGGATACACGTGTATCTATAGATATATGGATAGGATGTGTGTATATGTAGATGTATGCATTCATGTGTATATCTATAAATAAAATGTTTATAATGTATATGTTTGTACAGGGGTGTGTATACGCGCACACTGTAAATAATGTGTTTGTGTGTAGGTGAATACAGGTGCTGAGGGTAAATAGCATTTATATACAGGGCATATAACTGCACATGGCAATAATAACTCAGATATCCACTAATTCATACTCGGTATATAACAGATATACCATAATATATATTTATACTGGGTAAAATTCTTAGTATTAATAAGAATAACCTCTAAGTATGTCAACATTTTGATATCTTAAACCACAGAGATAATCACGAGGGCCTATTGGAAAACGTAGTAGTTCAAGGGGTAGTTCATAAGTTTTTTACTTCTTCCTACTCTTTTTCGAACATGTTAAGACTTCTGCTGAAATCATTTGCCTCTTTTGCATTTCTTAAGTATGTTAAAGTATTTCTGTTATTTTGTACGACCATCATGTTCAAAATAAAGACTTTTGGACTGAACTGAACACAGTAACCTGAAACAGTTTCTACACGTGTGATGAGTGAAGGCACCGGTTTCTTGTATTTAAAGTCGGAGTTTTTCCACTGAACCGTCCGTCGTTTCAAACAAGCTGCTACTTGAACCGTCTGGCTTGACGTGCGAGCTGCTGACGGAGGGATTTGCAGGGGTGGCAGTAACACGGCTGCTAATTTTCTCCTTTTCCCAGCTGTGTCTGTTTCTGTAGACCGCTTGTGTCATTTTTATCTTTTGTGCAAGACGTCAGCTTTAGGCAATATTTGACTTGGAAAGAGCCTCCACGCTAAGCACGCACACCTTAATCAGCAGTGACCTGCTGACTTCAGCTGACTTCCGATCTGAGCTGCAGACCACTGCCGAAGCTTTTTCTAAACGTTTTCACGAGCCAGTCGCAATATTTGAGCTTCCACATATGTCCTGTGTGCACAAACTTGCACATGCGTTCTGATGATCAAGAGTATGAAGGATGTTGTTTTTTTTTTTTAATGTTTTTTGCATTTCTCTGAATTCTTCTTGCACATCTTCAGGTTAAACAGTTTAAACCCCAATTCTAAAAAAAAAAAGAAACAAAAAAAATACATATGCAATGATTTCCAAATTCAGATAAGGGAAAATAAAATAAAAAGTTCCATATACTGGTACATCTGGGAGCTGAAGGTTTTAAAGGAAGAATGTTTCAGACATTCTTGTCTGATAAGGTTTTGGAGCTCCTCGGCAGTGGTCTTTGTCGTATTTTCTGTTTAACGATGCTCCAAACGTTTTCAGTTTGTGAAAAGCTACTGTACCTTTGGAACAAATGCTGCTCTATAGGCTGTTTAAACCCTCCAGCACTGATGCTTCCTCTCCAGATGTGCGAGCTGCTGGACCCTGGTGCACCTCCAGACCATCAGACATGCAGACGTTCAAACTGAGCGCTGATAACAAGCTGAATGGTCCCTCTCCTCTTTTGTCTGAAAGTTTCCATTGTCTATGGTTTCCAATGACCATTTTAAATGAGCTTTGACCCAGAGATCATGTCCACATGTAGCTTCTTCCTTTAACCTGTACTTGTGGATCCCATGGTAATCCACAAATACAAATTCTCTCTTTCATGCATTATTGTTTGGGAAGGTTGGAGGGAGGAATTATGGGCTTGGAGGAGTATTTTTATTTGTAGAGTGATCAAGGGTTTCCATCTAAATATAATGTTCACTGTTGATATCTTGCTGTCATTTGATCTGCAGTAACATTTACAGGCATTTGTGAGTTTAAAGACGCTGCTCAGTTGTGGCTCTAAATGAAGCTGTCTGACTAGAACTGAGATACCGACTTGTTGTTTGCAGGTCAGCTGATGGCCTCCTGTTGAGAGGGTCATTGTTATGTTGAGTTGAAATGCAGCCGGGGGAGATATTTAGAAAGGTTTGCTGGCAGTTTTTGTCAAGGGACGTCTTAAATTTTAGAAGATGTGGGAAAGCAAACAGGTTAACCCGACCAAGAGGAAGTCTGACCGTTATACGTCTGTTTTGTTACTCCTCACCTCATTGGTCCATCGGGTCGTCACGTTCCTTTGTAGCCAGAAGCTTTCAAAGGTTAATGGAGCGCAGTAATGGAGTCCTGGGGTCCCGGGGGGTCCCTGAGGCCACCAGCACTCTTTAAGGCTTTTACAACAGGCTTGACTTTTGTTCTCACCGCCAAACTCACTCTTCCTTGAGTAACGGACCACATGCAGGTGTTAAAAGTTCCCTGTTTCCTAATTAACCCTTTCCTGGTCCCAGCTGGACCTCTAACAGTCTCTTTTCCAGCTTTACAAAAGACCAACAGGGGCATAATGAACATAAGTGATTATTTTTACTCATCACATAAGGATTTTTAGTCCTAACTTGCTAAGTTTCAGCAGAACCTTCCACATTGGGAAGTCCAGAGGACCTGACTCCTTCCTGCTCATGTACCTACAGAAGCGAAAGCATCAAGAGAAGGAAGCCTCTGCAGCTGTAACTAACTGTTATTGTTTTTGTTGCTAAAAATACCATCCTGGACAAGCAGTTAAAGTTCTCCCTCTCAGATACAGTCAACACAAGTTAATCTGACAACTATTAACAAAACTAAGACCAGTGGTAGCTGCTGATTTGGCAACAGCTATTAAAAAATCGACAAAAGTCTGAACATGTGGGGGTGACAAAAAAGTGAGCCTCCAACTGCATCTGATTCTGACGACACTGCTGTCATAAACGTTATGAAACACGCGTCTTCTTCAGGACACATTAAGTCATATTTAGTCTTGTCATATGATTACTATTGACTGTTATGCATTCTTTTATTTTTTTATTTTATATCTTTTATTCTCCACAAAATGGCCTAAAAACATTGGCTGAAAAACTTCATTTCCCATAATTTACTGTCATATTTCATTTACTTCACTTTTTTATGAAGAAGAATAAAAAATAAATAATGTTGAGCTCTGCTTTGGGCTGTTTTACTGAATTGATATTCAACATGAAAAAGAACTGGTTTGTTTTTTTTAATTTCCACAAATCTGTTGAGGCTCATTCATGAACGAAGTTCCAATAGTGGTTAGTCTGCGTTATTGTGTTTAACTTTGCATATCTGTGAACTGGATGCTGTTGCTGATCTGAAGAATTGTCTTTTTGTTTTGTGTGTGTTTTATATAAAGCATTTGACCAGAATGACGCAGCTTATCACAGGAAGACATCTAGCTAAAAGTGTGTGTGTGTTTGATGACGAGCCAGTTACGGTTTCCTCACCTCCTCAGCCTCAGGGTTTGTTTAACAGGTTTTCTATAAAAGCTTAAACCCAAACAAATGAGATTTATGTTATTTCTCATCCTCTGACGAACAGCCATTATTGAGGTATATTTGACTTGAGTTGGAGCTGATCATTTTTTTCTTTCTTCTTTTGTCATGAGTTATACAAGTCAAACAAAAGTTCAGGCAGAACAGTAGAGCTAAATGAGTGTAATCTTGGCCTTCAGTTCAGTTCAATGCTACTACATCTGGAGGTCCCATCAGACCCTTCTATGCTAGGCTTCTTACTTTTTAACAGTCTGACAAAAGTAATTTCATTAATTCTTTTTCATTAACTCACTTGTTTTTCTCATTTATTTGTACTGTAACACTATAATTTTCTTTGGGGATTTATAAAATACCTTTAGATGGGCAGGCCTGCCTGCTGTGCTTGATGCTAACAACTGTTAGCATCAAGCATGTTTCACTTTTCTACCAGCTACACAAGATTCCTAGATGTGTGTCTTCTTACGCAGTACGTGTAGATTGTATGTTTGATTGCTCAGAACCAGTTTTTAACAAACGTTTGCAATCAATCCATCACGTCACCCAACTTCTTTTTTTGTCTCCATGCACCCGCATGAAGGTGATTAGCATTTGTTTTAGCCTCTACGTCTGTAACCAGTTTGATCAGCTGCTCTGAATTAATGAACTAAAGCTGAAACTGTGCTGTTGAGTCCCCAGGGCCACTCCTTGATGTAAATCAGAGCAGCATTGCTTTATTACATCTAACTCTTTATTATATGTAACAAACAGCAACATTTTTAAACTGATGTCTGCTGAACTCTGTGAGCAGATTTGTCCCGACCAGAAACAGACTATCAGCGTCACCTGGTCAGAAACGCCGACATGGACAGAGGCCAGGAGCTAGTGGGACGTCAGACAACACAGCCAGTCGAGAAGGCAACATATAACGTATAACAGGAACTTTTGACCCCACTTTGGCCCAGGATGAAGCGAGTTTGACACCCTGCTCTAAATGAACCCTGGAGGTGTGTGGTTCTTCGTCTATATGTGGTCCTGTACTAGACCGGTGATCTGTCAAGGGTATGTCCCTACCGCTAAAACAAAGACAGCAGGGATGGACTCAAGCAGACCTCAGTGACCCTGAATAGACATAAGCATTTAAAGATGATGGATGGGTGGATGTTTTGCTCTTTTAAAGTTGAAAATTTCCACCAACTAGCCGTTAAAGTGTTAATTTGACAACGTGTGTATGAATGAGAAATGCTGGCTGGATTGCTTCACTCTGCCCCACGCAGGCCTGGTCCTGCCTTCAGAAGCTGGTCGATTACCTTCCACCAGTGGAAAGAAGAGTTCCTAATGTGACAGCATTTGCACTGATTTGAGCAATAGATGGGGTTCCTGTACGTTTCATTTTCAGGATAAATTATGGGGTTTTTGAAGGCCGAAGGCATCCTGTGATTCAGTTTCCCACTAAAGTGCTGTGTTTTCTGATGGTATTTTTTTATTCATTTATTTATTTTTTGTTCACATTTGTCAGCTTCAGTTCTGTTGCCAGTGAGTCCTGGTTACATTTGCTGTGTTTGGAGGCAACCAGGAATGATTCGGGCGTGAACGCCGCGGAAACAAAACAGAACTAGTCTGAGGATTAGAGCTGTTAATAACTTCAATGTCTGCATTTTTGTTCAGACTGTTACTTGAGTTGTAGCTGAGCAGGTCTGTTTGTTGTTCCTTAACATCGAAACTCATTGTCCATGTATTAATTGTGCAGATCTGTCAATTGCACCCAAATAGAAAGTTTGATTGGGAAACTTTGAATATAACAAAGAAGCTCGAGTTGGAAAGGTATTAGTGGTTTTAGAACCACTGTCATGCTAAGTCCTGCTGGATTTTGCATTTAACTTTCTAATCCTGACATGTCCTACGTCTGCTACTTGCAGATTTTTTTTATAGATAAATCCACTATGATCTGGGTGTGTACCCTGGCTAAATGATTCATTTCATGACAGATTCTCAGATTTATTCTTCACAAAACTGACAGGGTTGTTATACTTTTGAGCTAGAGGTGACTTTAAACAGATGTTTCCTTTCAAGTATAGGTTGATTTGCGTTTTTTTTTTTTCTGTTATTTTAAATTCTGTATGTACAACATGCAAAATTTCTGGATTTGTTTTCATTCTTTTCTATTTAATGAGCTAATCAGCTGCTCGTTTTTTCAAAGCCTCCACTGCCTACTTTGTTTCCATTTGCAAACACAACAGTTGCAGTTTTAATGTGGATGCACAGAAACCTAAAACATTTGGAAACGATGACGTCATCGCACAAACGTGCTTCATCATTCGCTCCTCTGGGTCAGTGCACAACGCCTCCCTGGTCCGCCAAGCTGGTAATCATACGATCGTCTATGGAGGAGCCTTAATAACGGTGTAAACAACAACAAGGACACAAAACGCCAAATCTATTCATCTGTTGGTGGTAAAATGACAACAAAGGTCATTTTAGTGGGATTTTCAGCCTGCATGCATGTCCAGTGGACCAATTATATGGCTTTACAAACCAAAATGGTCTAATATGGGTATAGCCATAGACGGCAAAATGCAGCTGAAGTTACAACCTGGAAGGAATAAAAGTATATATGAAACTGCTGGTATGAAACGCAAAAGGTTTCCTGCAGAGATGGAGAAGTTTTCATACAAATCTATTAAATTTAAAAACTTTAACAGATAAATGACAACATAACCATTGTGTTTCCATGTCGGAAGTGGACGATGATTCCCAGCACCAGAGCAGCCGCATATTTAGGAAAAAACGTCTTCATTTGTGGAAGTAGGGACGCATGTGAATGAGGTCCGTTTCTGGTGCTGCTGGATCAGCTCAGCTCAGCAGAGGGCAGCAGCATCTTCTCTGTCCTGCTGTTGCATGCTTCTTTGCCTGAAGCGGCCGGCTTTATGCCTCCCCTAAATCTAACCTAAACATCAGCAGCAGCAAGTGCAAGACATGAACAGGATAATTAAAGTGTCTTCAATCCCATCAGGCCTCGGGGCCCAGTTCCTGGCACGACATGGGTTAGACGGCGGTGAAAATCCGCCACTTTATTGCGTTACTCATTCCACAGCAGCACTTTGCACTCAGGCTGAACGAGCATATGTTCCTCAGAGCGTAAATCACGACTGCACGCCAGCTGCAGCTCTGTATGACAGGGTTTAGTGGAGGAGACGGGCCCGGCCATGTTGTTTTAGTTTTTATAGCGGCTGGGCCAGACGCACAGCTGATTCAGCTCGAGGTCACTATACAGTGTGAGTAACAGCACTTGAGCGTACAGACTTCTGCAGGCACGCATGAGCTGCACTCAGACATGTTCTCCCTTTATTAGTTCCTCTATGACTCCTCCGTCTGCTCCCTTTTTTCTTCTGAGGCTGTTGGAGAGCAGCTTGATTCATGATCACATTCCACGTTGTATCAAGAGCTTCTCCAGACCTCTGCGGCAGATGAGCCCTCCAGACTGCACCGTAAACAGAACCAGAGGACGAGGTGTTAAGGTCCATTCGCCTCAATTATCATCTGGACACAGCAGAACACCTGTGTCGGGTTTCGCACCTACGTGTTGACCCAGGGGGGTGATGTATGGCTACAAACAGACCCGTCCATTTGTGGAAAGCGCACTCACGCATCGACGCCCTCCACATCAACCGCTGTGTCGGTTCTAACACCTCCACTCTTCGTGCCGGACATCAGCGCAGCTGTTTGGCTCCGGCCTGTTTGTGGATGTATTTAAGTGAAAGATTTCCACACTTTTAGTTTTTCTCTTTGAATGTAGACCTTTCCATTCATTAAACAACCCCTCCCTTCTGCTGGATCAATCCACATGCAGGTTTCAGGTTGAACATCTGGCTGAGTGTGCCACAGAGACCCCCGACTATTGATATTGTAATTGTGCACCTCCCCCCCGCCAGGTCAGCTGATGAGACTGATCAGAGCTCTGTTTCAGCCAGAAAGCGTTGCTCTGGGCCAGACTGCTTTTGATTAATTGGTTAATTGCGACTAAATCATAATTGCCATGAGGTTTGTTCATTTGGAGTTTACGAACCACAATGAGTTGTTCAGTTTCCAGTTTTCTGGTTTCTGGAGAACCAGACCAAACAAACCCCCCGCTTGTGTTTATGTGTTTTGGGGCCACATCACCGACTATGTGGTCATTTTGATTTTAATAAGAGACAGTACATCTTTTACAAATATACAGAGACGCGGCTGCAGCGTTCATCAGTGATCACAGCGATGCGGTCACATGGAACCAAAACCATGTCTGAGTTTCAACCAATGGCACTTGTACGATTTTAAATGGTCATAATTACAGTCTGGCAGATATTTGATGCTGTATCTGTGTTTATGTGGACACACAGTCAGGAACGAGTGACATACAGGCTTAATGCTTATGTACATGCTACCTGAACACTTTATTTATTTATTTATTTTGTGATCTTTTCGTGAACTTAAAGCAGTTCCAGTTATTTATTTACTGATTTTCATGTCAGTGGTCACATTTTCCTTTTAGTTTCCAGAAACAAGCCCGCGTCGGAGCACGTTGTAGTCGCCCTCATTTATGTTGAGCTCACTTAGCAGTAAGATTTGGCCGTCATCTCTCAGATTCTCACTAATGTTGTTACTTTGAGTGAGTCTGCGGGCAGCGTCTCCATAGTTCCAAGTAGACCTGGTCCCTCCTCTGCAGTCACCAGTGCTGAGGACTGAACTCCTCCCCCCTCGCTGCTGCTATAAAGCCCTCCCTCCCTCAGTCTCCCTCATACCAAACTTTAGAGAGCTGTGTGAGAGCCACTTTCAGAGATCCCTGTCCCGGATGGGAAGAAGACAGACAGGGAGGTGCATTTATTTCTTTCAGCCTGGGGTTTTCATTCATTTTTTTTTCTCTGATGTGGATTACTTGGAGCTAACTCGCCAGGATTAAAAGGATACCGTTTTCTTTTTTAATTTTTACTAAAAGCTATGGTGGCTTACGATGAACTGGGTAGCTTGGTGCCTATCAAACGGACTCTGCAAGTGATAGACTGCCAGAACCAAGCCAACAAAGAGTCAGAGGTGAGAATGTCAATGTTTGACTGGAACTCCTTAAAGCTATGCCATACCTCTGTGTCATGTGTGAAACTGTAAATGAATCAGAGCCCGGCCTTACTTTATCGCGCTTGAGCACACAGTGTTTTCTAGACTTTGACCTTTGTGCCTCCAGATCAGTGTTTCTGGTTCAGAGCATGTACCTTTCCAGGGTCATAAACTTTGCGTATTCCCGGAGGATTCCCAAACATGCATCCCAGCAGTGGGCTCAGTCTGGGTGGGATATGGGCTCAGCATATTCAAAGGACCACAAACGGTGAAGCAGCAGGGTGCGTGATTCTCAGTCAATGACACCCCCAACCCCCCCATCCAAAAGCAGGACTTTGCTCTCAACCTCTGACATCTGAGGGTGAAGCAGGTTTTCTGTGCTGCAGTGAAACTCAGGTGTTCCTCCTGTGCTGGTAAAAGCCACTTCAGCTGTTTCCTTCCCATTTTTGAGGCTTCTATCGGAAGAGAAGTTGCTGTTTCATTAACAGTAAAAAGCCTCTTAAAAGGGGAAGTTTGAAAACAATTCATGAAGTGAGCCTTGCTCAGTGTGAAATAGTTCAACTTTACTCAAGTTTTTGTGTGTGTGTGTGTGTTCCCTTCAGGACTGACTTGTTCATGACCTCAAACAGTCTCGCTCTTTTTTTTTCTTTTTTTGTTAAATCAGTTCAAGCTGTGCTTTAATCACAGAGGGACAACAAGGTTACATCTAAGGGAAAAAAACCAAACAAAACAAACCTGCTGATGTGAGGGTACATGTACCTGGTGTCGCTGTTCTCTGATAGCGGTTATCCAGAGTAACACCACGATCTGTGCAGCTTCCTGAATCCAGCCTGACTCACTGAAACTCCAGTCAGACTGACAGGAATAGCAACTTTCTTTGCCTGTCTGCACTGTTTCACTCTCCAGCTGATCCACAAAGAGCTGGACGAGTGACTCTTTGTTATTCTGGGGCCGCTCCCCAAACAACAGGAAGACCATAATGGCCAGCAATGCTGTACATGTTGACTTTGGGAGCGCCCTCCCTTCTACTAATGTTGCTTTTCACGCTTTTCACTAATTGTCTAAATCTGATATGAATAAGCCAGATATGGAAAGGTCACAAACTCAGGGGAAAGAAAAAAACAACAGTGATAGACAAACAAAAGCCAGTCGTGTCATCGACACATGGCGTCTTCTCGTTGGCTGCTGCCGTTCAGAGGGCTCACAGAACATTCAAAGTGGTCTGCGGAGAACTTCGCCACAGCGGACCGTGAATGAGCTGCAGCCCTCAGACCACATCAGACCGAGCCGATCTTTTCCACAGCTGCTTCCGCAGCGCCCGGAGCCTCAGTGGCTGTGCTGTTTCCCACATTCGCTGAGCCAGAGCAAAAATCCCACTTGGCCCCTGTCAGTCAGGAGAAAACACAAGCGGCTTGCAGCAGCGGCGCTGCACGCCATGAAAGCAAACAAACCCTCCAACCAGTAAGACCTCGAGATGGTGAAAGTTTTCCCGGGGAACAGCGGATACTCTTTTGTCCCCCTGCAGGATCAGGTTTTTCCCTCTTGTAGCCCTAAAGCAGGATAAAATCATTACCTTTGTTTCTTTGATTTCTCTGGCCTGTTGTTGTTGTTGGAGGAAATCCAAGCTGGGGGGAGGGGGGGTCACCTGGCCCAGGTGTAGTGCTGCTCTCACGCGAGGCTTTTCTCTGAGCCCGTCTGAACCTGCAGGAATCAACTGCTGTGAGTAAACGCTTGAAGGGGCAGGCCCGCTGTGTTTACAACTGCTGCATGTTGTCCTAAGCCACAGAGGTGGTCTGAGCGGGGGTCCCAGTCTGGTCTCAGCCAGGGCCATCAGGAAGCATTCATGACAAAAGATCTCCTCAGAAGTGGACATGTGGCCGTGGTGGGGCCTGATAGCAGCAGCGTGTGCGTGGGGAGGGGGTGGAACAGCTGAGAGGACCGGTCCCGTGCATTCCTGGCATTCCTCCAGACCCCCTTCCCCTCCAGATCAGTAGTCAGAGGGTCTTTGTGCTCAGTGGGCCGGCTCAGCTCAGAGCTCTTCACATGACGAGCCAACAGCTGCTGGAGCTGCTTCCTCTCGAGTCTGTGAGTGTCCGCCGGTCTGTCTGCCTGCAGCGTGACCTCCAGCTTCTCCTCTGGAGTCCATGATGAGGATTTATGACTAGAGGTCCAGTCTGACAGTTCCATTAATGACCTGCAGCTCTGAATGAAAAGCTCAGATTTGTCTCTGACACAAACTGTGATAAAACCATTAACGTCTCCTTCTGTTTGTCTTCAGGAACCGAGCAACAAGCGTGTCCGTCCTCTCGGCAGGGTGACGTCGCTAGCCAACCTCATCTCGCCCGTGAAGAATGGGGCCGTCCGGCGCTTCGGCCAAACCATCCAGGTAAGCTCCAGCGACGCCCCGCAGACACTCCTCAGCTCCAGAGTCTTCTGGCAACATGTCTGACACCTGGCACCTCTTTCTGCTGCACGCAGGCCTCTTTCCGGGGCGATGGCAAGACGCCGGGCGTGCCCCAGAAGCCCTGCAGCAAGGCAGCGGCCCCCACTCCGCCGAAAAGGAGGAACAGCACCCTGTGGTCGGAGACGCTAGACATCCACCAGAAGGGAACTTTCTCCACCAAGGAGATCAAGCGTCAGGAGGTGAGATTCAATCGCAGTGGAGGAGCGTCTGCACGTACAAACGATCATGAAATCCAGACAGTAAAGAATTTCACTGGTCTACCAGACTAGTTTCACAAGCCGCCGTAGAATTTGTGTCACGCCGTCATTTCTCTGTTCACGTAAAGCAGCAGGCTCTCTGCCAGCTGTCGAAAACATTCAGCTTTGCGCAGATTAAAACACAAAAGCATGAAAGCGAGAAAGACGGCTCTACAAGCTGACCTCATTGATTTGGTTCCAGGGCTGCTTTAGATTTGTTTATAATGGTGTAATGAGACACCAGATTTTTGTGTTTTGTTAAAGTGTCTCTTTTCTCTTCCTCAGGCCATATTTGAGCTGTCTCGTGGGGAACAAGACCTGATTGAGGACCTCCAGCTTGCACGCAAGGTTTGTACTTTAAAAATCTCTGAGGGAGAAGGGAGAACATCTGAAAGCAAACAGATTAAATCAAAGTTTGGCAGGTTCTCTATGTAGCCCAGCCAGGAGCTATAAAAAGACAGGAATTGTTCCTCCATCTCTCTGTTGTAGACCTAAAGCTCTTCAGCCAGCTATTCTTAGCAGCCAGCGCTCTCAGCCCGCCTGCATGTCAATTGATCGTTTGGGCTTCCTTCTCCTCCACAGGCGTACCACGACCCCATGCTGAAGCTCTCCATCATGTCTGAGGAGGAGCTCACACACATCTTCGGCAACCTGGATGCCTACATCCCTCTGCACGAAGACCTGCTGGCCCAGCTGGCCAAAGCCATTGAGCCAGATGGGACTGTGGGCCAAATTGGGCAGATTGTTGTCAGCTGGGTAAGTGTCCTTAAAGAGTCACGAGGGACAATGACGATGACGATTTAGCTTTGATCTGTTGGTTAAAGTGTCCTTGCTTTCTCTGCAGCTGCCCAGGCTCAACGCCTACAAGGACTACTGCAGCAACCAGCTGGCAGCCAAGGCGCTGCTGGACCAGAAGAAGCAGGACCGGCGGGTGCAGGACTTCCTGCAGCGCTGCCTCGAGTCGCCCTTCAGCCGGAAGCTGGACCTGTGGAGCTTCCTGGACATCCCGCGCTCACGTCTGGTCAAGTACCCGCTGTTGCTGAAAGAGATCCTGAGACACACGCCGCCTGAGCACCCCGACACCAGCAGCCTGGAGGAAGCGGTGAGTTGAGGACACGGCCTCAAACCTGCTGCACGCAGCCTGGTCTGACGCTGCGGCTCGGATCCTGACCAGACTGTTTGTGTGTCTAGATCGTCATCATCCAGGGCGTCCTGTCTGACATCAACATGAAGAAGGGAGAGTCCGAGTGCCAGTACTACATCGAGAAGCTGGAGTATCTGGACGACCGGCAGAAGGACCCTCGCATCGAGCAGTGCAGGAGTCTGCTGTGTCACGGGGAGCTGCGAAACAAGAGCGGCACGGTGAGCAAAGTGCAACACCAGCACACCGCCCTTCAGGCCTGCATCCCAAACAAGGTGGTCTGTTTCTAGCTGGCGGCCTCACCAAAGTGTGACTGAATCAGATCAGCATGAATTTGAGCTAAACATCTTCCACACACCTGGTTTTTGTGTTATGTAAGTTGTCAGAGCTGGTTTTCATGTAAGTTTTGATTGTTTTCAGAAACTGCACGTGTTCCTGTTCACGGAGATGCTGGTCCTGACTCGCCCCGTCACCAGAAACGAGCGGTCCTGTTTCCAGGTCTACCGGCAGCCCATCCCAGTGCAGGACCTGGTCCTGGAGGACCTGCAGGACGGAGACGTCAGGATGGGTGGCTCCTTCAGAGGCGCCTTCAGCAACGCAGACAAAGGTGAGGGCCGATGTTTCAAGCAGGAACTATCCAGAAGAGTTTCTTTTTTTCTGCTCTTGAATCCATGCTCACGTTTCTTCCTTCTTTTTTTTTTCTTCAGCCAAGAACATTTTCCGCGTTCGCTCCCAAGACCCGAGCCAGCCGCAGTCACACACGCTGCAGGTCAACGACGTCTTCCACAAGCAGCAGTGGCTCAACTGCCTCCGCAGCGCCATCTCCGTCCACCGGCCCCTCAGCGAGCCCTCCACGCCGAGCCCACCGCCGAGCGCCGCCTGCTCCAGGCGCCGCCCGTCCTCCGCCTCCGCCATCATCCACACGGAGGAATCGGACGAGAACTGCCCGCAGCCGACCTCCCAGTCCGCCCCCAGCTCGCCGTGCGACAGCCCCTCCAGCACGTCCCCCTCATCCCGATCTTCGTCGCTGTCATCGACATCGTCGCTGTCGCCACCCCTACACAAAACCAAAAAGGACAAGAAATCTATTTATACTTTGGGGAAAAGAAAAGAGACGATGGTGTGAGGAGACGGTGGAGAACGTGGACTTCTGCTCTTTTTGTACATAAACAGAAACTGGACGTGTATTGATGTGCGTCTGCGTGCTCGCGTATTATTACAACAGTGTTCTGCGTTACTGTCCTCTTCGGCAGCTATCTACTTCACCCCTCCACACTTCCCACAGAGACTCTGTGTTCTGGAGAACGTGCACGAGGAACCAATCATCGGCCTGTGTGTCACACGTTGGTTGATTTCTTGAAGAAAGAGGCGGTGCATCAAATCCTGTTTACTTTTAATTTGATATTTAAGCTTTATTTTAGGCTTCTTATGAGGGGGGATCATAAAAGTTTTACATTTTTATAATCAAAACTGATTGTAGTTTTTTTTTTTTTTTTTTCTTTTTCTTTTTGGTATATATAAGCCAGCACTGTGTAAGCCTGGAGGGCAGGTGTTTTTATTTATTTTATGTTTGTTTTTACTGTATTGAGGGAACAAAAGGAAAGAAAAAGAAAGAAGGAAGTGAATCCCCTCCCCCCTCCAGGGGTGAGATGTACCACACAAAGCTGTAAAGTATCAGAGGATGTCTTATTTTGGTACATTCCTTTAAATGACAGGTTTGGACACTGTTGTTTTTTTTATTACAGAGGCATTAATTTAAACCCCCAAACAGCAACAACAAACCAAGTGATGTTCAAATTATTTCAGAGAAAATTTTGAACTGAGCCATTTTTTTACAGAAGCTTTTCAGAACAAACGGATCACTTTTCAGTGCAGCATCTTGCATAGAGCTTTAGCTGTGGATGCTGCTCGCACCAGTAGAGGCATCTGTCGCCTGGCAACACGGCAGTAAAGAGAGAAATAAAAAGACGAGGAAGAGTTTAACAGAATGTAGTTGAACGGTGAAGAGGACGGAGACGTGATGGGTTAAGTTGTGTTTTTGGAACCGAAAGATTGACGTCGCAAGATGTGAAGTCTTGCTGACGTACGATGGATGGTAAAAGTAAAAGAAGAGAAAAGTACGTAGGGGCAGGGAGGTGAAGAAAGGTTTATGTAAGTGTGTAAAAGACGCTTTGGTTTTTGAGATGGAAACAAGAGAAAAGGGGCAACTTTGTTGCTGTGAATTAATGTAATTAAAAGAATAAAGATCTGTGTAAGATTTGCAACTGAATTCCGATGTCGTGTGTTTATTATTTATTCTGGGTATTAATTCAAACATCTCAGCAGCTGAAGTGACTGATGTCCGATTGGCTTATTTCATCTAGATGATGTGACTCAACTCATTTTCTCCAAGTCAGAAAACCAGAATCAGAATAGTTTCTTTTCAATATGTGATCTGAGATGAATATAAATCTGGTTCACAGAGTGAATTCAAACTGATTTCTAATTCTAATCAGTAGTGTATCAAATCCAGTCTATACAACGTAGTTAGCTTGAGAAATACTCGCTGATACTGCTGAAAATAACTGGTGTCAGTGAGTCTTCACTTCTGCACATCTCTGACATCCTGTAACGTTTATAAACAGAATCCCAGTTCTTCTTTGTTGCTCTAAAAAACAGCAGAGGAAGTTACTCTGTACATGATTTGTTGGATGGAGGTAATTACCTTAACACGAGCATTATGTATGATAGTATTATGTAAGCGTTACATAAGCATTAGGTATAATGTGCAGATATTTTCCCGCCAGGATGTCTTCATTATATGAGACAGCTGCTTCCAGAGGTGGTGTGAATGATGATAAACAAACACAAGCAGCCTTTTTAAGCATTTAAGGATCCATCAAATGAAAATGCACAAACTTTTATCAGGTCAAAGAGGAAGATGGAAAGATGAAAGCTGGTTTAGTTTTTCAGAAATGAGAGAAAGTTCACGATCAGCCTGTCAGTCATCAGAATGACAAGCTGATCTGTGATAACCAGAATACCGTTTTTTCCCAATTAACAGCCTGAGCATTTAATACGCAAAACCAACTTGGACAGCAGGTGTTTAAAAGAACCAGACGGCTACTGCTGCAGGCCTTTAGTTATTTATTTATTTACTTAAAAAAAATAGATTTCTGCTCCGCATATTTTACAACTCAAAGGTTAAACGTCATACTCTTTTTTTTTTTTTTTTTTTTTCTTCTTCACTCTTACGTTACCGTTTACGTCCCTTTTGTGTCCATTCTCCTCCATGTTTACCTGTCCTCCGATGTGCTTAAATGCAATTCAATGTACATTGAATAGAAATCAAATTGGCGCGCTGCGAGTCGTTCCCTCTGACACTTCCGTTTTCTGTCAAAATAATGATGGAAAACAGAAATGCCTCACATTTATTGTGGTTAACTGTTTACTTCTAACCAATAGC
>JBAMYA010000016.1:3945468-3965221 GCA_037176975.1 Arrhamphus sclerolepis
CCCCCCCCCCCCCCCCCTCCCCCCCCCCCCCCCCCCCCCCCCCCCCCCCCCCCCCCCCCCCCCCCCCCCCCCCCCACAAAAAAAACGTGACGCCAGCAATACCATGGCATCTGTGAATGAGGTATGTACTTTTTACTGGTACTTACTGGGTGTAGCATTGACATTTTAAAACATTAAAACTGAAAATATCTACCAAGTTCTTGGAGCAGCTTATGAAAGGTCATTTTTACTGCGATCACACCTACACAGATGTTCACCTGGACTGTTTTTTGGGGAATTCTAAAGTTGAAGGATGTTTTGTGATCTTTTGTGCTGATTTCTGGATTTTAACATCTTTGCGCCTGTTCTCTCTCATTTGTTCCTGCTTCACAGAAGCAGCCCTGCACAATCCAGGACAGTTCTCGTGGCGACAAGGAGGAAGGTCCAAGCACAAGGCAGCTGGATCAGCGGACCAAGAGAAGAAGTCTCACCTTTGTCACCAGTTTCACCATCACGTACATTACACCGGTGAAAAGCTTCATGTTTGTGACCAGTGTTGGAAGAGCTTCAGGCGGCCGTCAGCTTTACAGGTGAAAAGCCTTACGACTGTAACCAGTGTGAGAAGCTCTTCAGACATTCTCACACTTTAAAACATCATAAGTGTTTCCCCACAGGTAAAAACGCTGTGTAAATATTAAATAAAGTATAAAGTTTTCTTTCACCTGCAAACACGCCTTCTCAAACAGAGCTTTTGAAAGAGGAATATTCTATGATATCTATATTTCATGAAAATGCAGCATTTTTTTAAAAGAGGGGTCAGTTTGTGGCCAAAAAACCAACTAGACCCTCCATTAACAGGAATGGACCCTCATGGTGAAGGCGGTGCCTTTGGGGTTTTATGCAGTTGTGCAAAGAATTACCATTTTCTTACTGTTGTAAAAAATTTCACGTAAATAAAATAAGTTTTTTGTTTTTTTGACACTGAACTGCATACATTTTAGACGCACTTTGTTTTCAGTTTTGAGACAGATTTTTAAGCCAATTATGCTAAAATGGGGACTGCATTTCTTTTTTGTCTTTAATAAAAGAAATTACATTTTCTTATAACAAAAATAGGCATAAAATGCACCGCAAATAGTACTGCAATTTTCAAACATTGAATGGCAAAAAAATAAATAAAACTCTTATAATCCCAGTAATGATGCAATTACAGGTGTTGTTATAATCCCAGAACTGATAACATGACAGATGTTATAATCCCAGTAATGACAACATGACAGGTGATATAATCCCAGTACTGATGAAATTACAGGTGTTGTTTTACACTCAGCTCAGCTTTGATGTTTGCCGGCGGCCTGACGAACACGCAGACGTTAAAACTGGGTCAAGGCACGAAAAGGCTCTAATTTTAGACACGTACGACATCTAAATAGCACTCACCAATATCTCCAAAGTAATACGGTCGAGAATTTTCGATTTCCATCTCCGGTCTTCGTAGAATTAAAGAACCAGCGAGACACGAGTAGTTTGTAAACAGCCGGTCCTCACCACCACCACTGACTGCAGGAGTCACGTGACAAACTGAAAAGCATGCTGGGATTTGTAGTTAGGACCAAAATATCCCAAATAAAGCCAGCCATCTCCACCTATCAGCCATGAACGGGAATCTATTATACTCTAGTTCTGTGTTGTTTTGTTTGTTTTGTGTTTTTGTTTTAACTTGACGCTGTTTCCTGAGGTCTTAATAAATGTCTGCGACATACTCTGTTTAAAAAAAAAAAAAAAAAAAAAGAACTAGAGCATAGCAGATAACTGTTCATGGCTGATAGGTGGAGATACAGGGTTTTAATAATCACTTGTGGTGTTCATAACGTGACAGAAAAACATGTATAGCTTGTTTTTTTAGCCATTCTGTTCCTGGGAGACAAAACATCTTCTTCCTCAGCAGCTTGTAAAAAACTTGTAATATGTATAACGGCAGCGTCACATCGGTATTCTGGTTACCAAAAGGTCAGTCATATTTAAACGTACCTCCATCTGCTCCCCAGGTACCGCACCGTGGCAGCCCACCGCTCTGGTTCAGCAGCCCAGATGGGTCAAATGCGGAGGCTGAATTTCCCCACGGGGATGAACAGTAGTATTAAATAAGATAAATAAATAAATGTCCTGCTAACGGGTCCCATTTGTGGTTGTCTGCTTGGGTTTGCTCATGTGGTTGGTCCAGGGACAGGGACAGTCCCATTTTTCAGCCCACTGAGATCTCAGATGGACCACACATGCAAACGCAGGCCGGGCAGATATAAAATAATTGTAGGAAATGGCTTAATTTGAGATAAAATCGAGATGTAGTGGTGGGACATGTAGTTATGGTCCACATAACCAGGTTGTGTTATGTTGGCGGTCACTTTTGAAACCCACACATATGCTGTCAAGCACAAAAAAAGAGAAATCATTAAATAAGCCCCCTTTTAAGATTTTAACATTTTATGAATAAATACATGTATTTATTATTAATAAATAACTTTTCATCAAACAGGACATTACAGTACGATTAAATGCTATCCTTACACATATAAAATCCTTTACAAATGCACCTTTAAATATGTTTCGTAAATGTTTTACACATTATGTTTCTCTCTATAAATGCTTACATTGTGAATCAATCAGCCTGAACTGTTGTGGGATGATCTCGGTACTGGAGATAGCTCTTGATACGGGGAGAAACATTCAGCTGACCTATGACCTCCGATGCTCTGGTACCCAAAATCATCCTCACAGCAATCCTGCAGATCTGCTGCAGGCTCAGAGGATTGCCTGTCAACAACAGGAGATGGTTAAAACGTCGCTCACCGTAGGAGAACAGCTGTGTTTTCAGCCGGAGCTGAGAGGCAGAAAGCAGAGTTACTTTCATAAAAGTGGATGCAGGAGGAAGAGGGAGACCCGGGGGTTGTGTAGTCTGCAGGCTTTCTTCCAAGGTTGTCTCTGGCGTTCACGACAGCTCCGGATTCCACCAACAGCTCGATCATGTCCACCATGTGGACTCGAGCTGCATGATGCAAAGCTGTCTCATGGAACATCACTGAATTCACGTTGGCACCTAAATGAAGTCGAGATGAGTTTACACCCAGGAGAGCTGAGAAATGTCTAGATGTTTCTGGTAAATAATCAGCTGCTAATGATTAACTTAAATCCAGCTGTGTCCTCTGTTTCCTGAGTTAATATTGTGACGTAGATGGAGATACATTACAGTGTGCATTAAATGTCTCAGCATCTAACTGGGATCATTCAAAAAGACACTTTTTCTTCTGAGATACACTTTCTGATGTCTGTTTTTCCTACCTACCTGCCCTCAGAAGCTCCTTGACACAGTCCACACGTCCTTTAGCGCAGGCGATGTGAAGCGGAGGACCAAAGTGGACATCGAACGCCTCCAGCTTGGCTCCTTTGGCTATCATCAACTTTACAACTTCAGCATTGCCTGAAAAAAGGTTTTATTCAGAATGAAAGTGTATAATTATTTCCCGTTCTTGACGAGATTTGAAATCTCAGATCTGGAAATGTGAGTATGTGTCTCCTTAATTTAATCATTTACTTTTAAAACACGTATGTCAAACTCAAGGCCTGTGGGCTACATCCGGCCCACGAGAGTGTGCAAAGACGATCATTAAATTATTAATGAAATATTTATGAAGGCATTTTTAAAGGGTGCCAGTGAAACTAGCTGTTTGATTTGGTATTGATGTCAAAGTGGAATAACTGAGGTGACGAGAGCAGCCAGGAGAGCTTTCAGCAGCTATTTTAGGATGAAAAGTAACAATTTTACACCAAAAATGATGCAATTTAAAAAAATATATATATATTTTTTACAACAAAAACACAAAATTTCCCTTAACTCTCAATTTTACAACAAAAAGTTACTATTTTTTGAGAAAGTAAAATTTGCTTGACAGAAAATTGTAAGTTTAAGTCAAAAAATTTGTGATTTCTATGACAAAAGGACTCAGGAAGGATTTCAGGAAAGGTCAGTATTTCCTGAAAATTTGGAATTTCATATGAAAGACAAAGATTAAGACAGAAAGCTGAAATTCTACGGAATTCACCTTTTTAGATCATTTAAAGTTGTTTTTTGTGAGAAATTTTGTGATTCTACAACAAAAACAATAAATTCTACAGTCACATTTTCTTAAAAAAGCTTTCTTTTTCACTATAAACATACTCTGCTAACATTAAGACAGTTTAGAAGTTTTTCTTCAATACTTTTTCAGCGATCTAGAATTAATAATTATGTTCTAATTTTCACCATCTTTCACTGCTGTAACAAGTCATTTTTAAGTAGTTTGATCTCAAATTCTGCGTTTTCACTTGTTTCAAACCATCAAACATCCACCAGATCTGAACTGGAAGCGCGATTTCTTGCAGCGCATATGTGCAGGTATTTCTAGCATTCTAGCTGGTGCGACTGTCAGAGCGTTCACCTTGGATGCAGGCTTCATGCAGCGGTGAGGCCGTCAGCGCCGTCAGAGACGGGTTCACTGTGGCTCCGTACTCCAGCAGCAGCTCTGCACACTCCAGACTGCCAGAGGCACAAGCGTTGCACAGAGGAGTGCTGCCATGGACGGTACGTATGTCCACCTGGACAAACGTAGGAAACAACAACCCTGAAACATTCTTGAGGCTACTTTCAGAATTTTTGCGCCACATTTCAGGCTTTTCAGTGACACAATGAGATGAGAAAAGGGACGAGGTGGAAAAATGGAAATGAGCTTTTTCATGGAGGCTGATGGATCCTCCAACACAGAGCTCATCACTGTCTCGTCACACATTTCTTCAAAAAAATAAATAAAATAAACTTCTAGAATCCTGATTACTCTGATTACTTTATCCCAGTCCAGACGCCTCTGAGCCAGGCACACGGGGCACGTAGCAGAGATGATGTCAAAAAGTTAGCATTTTGCTAAATTATTTGAAAATTTCGCAGTATTTTCAAATTCCAGATTATACATTAAAAAAATGTGCAAATTTAGAACATAAAGTATATGTATTACATTTTTGCCATTATGTTTTAAACATTTAACATTTTGTGGCAAAGGACTGCAATTAAGCAAAAGCCAACATCTTAAAACAAAATGTTGCAAAAGTAAGTTAAATAGTTACTTTTTGTGGGAGCTGCAATTTTACAGCAAATATTTGTGATAAAAACATGATTGTTGTCTTTGTTTTTTCATAACATATCAAAACTATCAACTCAAAAATCACAGTTTTTGTCATAAATCAAAACTAAAGCAATTTATTGTTTTAAAATAGCAAAATTTGCAAGACATTACTTTTTATCATAAATTCATGAATTACACAAACTTTTAACTTTTCTGTAATAACAGCTACTGAAAGACCAAAACATTTTCAGATTATGTATGATCGCAATTATTTGTTCCAAAAATGTGAATTTTTGTTGCAAAATCTTAATATTACACAAGACAAATCTTGGGTTCATACTGTCTTCAAAGTAAATTTAAGTATTTTATATTATTTTTTATTTGTATTTTCCACATCATCCAAAGTATGAATAATTTGGGGTTTGTAAACATTTTTCCAATCTAAAAAAAAGTAAAGTACAAAGGTGTTGACTCAAATTCTTGCTATAAACAGAGGTAGCTAGCAGTTATTCTGTAGACTGCATCGCGCTGAGTCTGTGCTCGTCATTTGTTGTTCTAATGTGTCAAACTGAACATGTTCAATTCAGTTTTATTTATACAGCATCTTTGTTACTTTGTTGTAACAAAGTCATCTGTAGGCGCCTCTGAGAAACCCAGAGCGTGACCCCCGAGCACATGGCAAAGCCTTACAGCCTAGGCCTATAGCAGCATAACTAGGAGGTGGTCTAAGAGACTACAGAGTTAACCCTTTATCAAAAAGGAGGGGCTTCAGCCTAACCTTAAAATGTTAGTCATCATAATCCCACTACCTGTGTAGAGCTTAAACTCACCTGGGCTCCGGCCTCCAGCAGCAGTCTGGCACAGTTTGGATGAGCCTGAATGCAGGCTTCATGCAGAGGAGTGATGTTGTCGACTGTCACCATGTTCACAGACGCGCCGCTTTCGATGAGCTGCTTCAGCTGCAGAGCTCTGCCGTGGGACGCCGCTTCGTGCAGGGCAGTCCGGTCTGCCCAGAAACCTTCAAGATAACAGAGCCATGACCCTTTTACAGCTCAGAGGGCAAACTCTGTTTCAGCCCGGGCCGCATCATCACCATGGTTACCATCAAAGTGCCAGTTATTCCTTATCTTAACCAGCGGTGTAGTCAGATTTCCCGCTAGTTCCTCGACTTGTTCTGCAATGGTGTTTCCGATAAACTGACGTTAAGATCCTGTTTTTGGTCGGAACAAACCTGCTCACGTTCGTTCAGCATGTGCTCATTTAAAAATGAGGATTATAAACGACACTTGAGTCTTTGTCCTTTTGTTATCGTTCCTGATGGCTGACGTTTTCTGACTTTGCTCCTTGTTTGGTGTCAAAGAGCGATTTCGATCAAAATTTCAACTTTTTTTCCTAAAATCAATTTTTTTGTTGTGACGACGTGGTAAACTTATAAAATCTCACAATTAGCAACTCTTTATTGTAAAATCGAGATTTCTGAATTAAAATAATTTATTTTCTTGTAAAGTTACAGATAAAAACACTAAAAAAAAACAAAAAAACTTACTCTTTTGAAATGGCCAAAGTTGATAGGCTGTTTCTGTACAGTAAAAACCTTTTTTCATAAAACTGCAAATTTCACAAACTTTATTTATTTATTTATTTTTGCCATATCATCTTTAGCTCATTCGCAACTTATTGCTATAAATTAAAATTTCGTACACGTTTAAATTTTTGTATAATTCCAATTGCAACGTTAGCAAAATTATGACTTTTAAATGAAACAACAGCTAATGTTCATCCTAAAACAGCTGCTCTCATCTCTGCAGTTACTCCAGTTTTTGATGATTGACACGAATCAAACTGGCACCACTTCAAAGCTTCTTCAGAAATATTCTTCTTTATAGCACATGAGTGCCTTTACACTCTCTCGCCTGCCAGATCAAATGATGCGACACACATTTTACATGATTTCTTATTTAATCATAGTTTCACACTTATTAACTGCTCTGGATAAAAACATCTGCTGTAATATCAGAGGAACATTAAAGAGCCTTCAATTCAGCTTCTTTACAATGAACTAACTGCAGCAAATTAATTTAAACTATATAAAAGGTATTAAGGAGAAACGACATGTCAGCACAAGCTCACATGCACAGGTAGAACAGAAACATTATTGGGGATTATTTTAAATAATAAACCTGAAAGAAAGTTTAACAAGGCTCAGAAGAATTAAACTTTTCATCATTTTTTTATATAAACTATTGTTGAGTCACTGCTTTGCTACATACGCTGTAAAAATATAAACATTTTATATGATGCCACTTAATTTAATATAAATCTAAATGTTCAAGTGGATATAACCGAGATTAATGTCTCGAATAAACAAGAACAGAACTGATATGCTAAAAAAATATATATACTAAAATAAATAAAATTAATTAAATAAAAACATTCAGTTTTAGTTTGTTTGTTTGTTTGTTTTTAACATTCAGTTTTAGTCTCATGTGGCCAGATTTCAGAGTCTCACAAAGGCCATTCTTTGTTTTTATTTATTTATTTATTTATGGATAATCTTCCACAGCTTTAAACAGTCAGGAGCGTAGCAGCTCCTTCAGAATGACCCTTGACCTCTGGGTTACCGCTCTGATGACGGTCCTGAGGAATGAACCATGATCTTTGGTGGTCTGGCCTTTGTTCCTTCAGCAGGTTTATGTTATTCAGAAACAGAGTTGATAAACCACATGGTGAGTTCTGCCCACTCTAAACATGATACAGTATAGCAGAGGTGTGGACTCGAGTCGGTAGTTTGATGATTTTGGACTTGACAAAATATGCAAAGACTTGCGACCTGACTTGGACTTTTACACCAATAACTTGTGACTTCAATTGAACTTGAGCCTGTTCACTTGAAAACACTCGATATTTTACCCCAAAATTAAAACAGACTTTCCCATCTCAACTTGTGACTTGACTTAAAACTATCCTGTCCTGACTCGTGACTCAACTTGTGACTTGATTCATTTTTTGCCCATCTTGACTTGAGACTGCCCTGTCGACTTTTGACTAGATTTAAGACTTTCCCATCTTGACTCGTGACTTGACTCATGACTCAATTCATGATTTTCCCATCTTGACTCCTGACTTAATTCAAGACTTGCCTATTCCGACTCGTGACTTGAGACTTAACCGTCCCAACTCATGACTTGACTCGATGCCGGCCTGTCTTGACTCATGACTCAATTCATGATTTGTCTGTCTTGATTAGTGACTTGACATGAGACTTAATCGTCCAAACTTGTGACTTGAGTCGATACTAGCCTGTCTAGACTCGAGACTTGTAAGACAAGGACTTGGTCCCACCTCTGGTATATAGTACACACAACATACTGGTATTCCAGCTGGAACGAACAGCCACCTGTACGACTTTAAGCAGGTCATGTGATCACCCTGACAGGCTTCTGCTGAAGTAGCCTATTGCATGATGGGATCTGTTGGTCGAGGCAGCCTGGATACCCAGAATGCATTTTCGACTTAACGTATTTCTTGTAAAACGTCATCACTACTGTTCCACATCAACAAAGAAACACCAATAACTTGTGACTTCAATTGTACTTGAGCCTGTTCACTTGAAAACAGTTGATATTTTACCCCAAAATTAAAACAGACTTTCCCATCTCAACTTGTGACTTGACTTAAGAAACATTTTGTCAAGTTTGTGGAGGGAAACCCAAAGTTCAAGTTTAAAAGGCAGGAAATGTGTATGCACGTCGCACTTCGAATAAAGTAATTAAATTATCTCTCTCGTTATTTTGATGTCTGATATCAAATACAAATTATTTTCATAATCCTTACTTAAAACTGGTAAAGGTTTAGTCTGATTTAATGTCGGTGAAAAAAAAAAAGTTTCAACTGTAACCATTTATCCGACAATCATAGTTGAAGGAAAATAAAATGCCATGTGGTGAATATTTTTCCCAGATATGGGAATAACCCACTGAGCATTGGACACTGGATACGCAATATAGTCTCTGAATTTGTTTTTGTTGTCGTTTTGTTTTTTACCATTACAGTCCTTAAAAACTGAGTTTCTCACAATAAAATATTTCACAGCTTGGCGTGCTAATTAGGCTGTCATTAACATATGTGAATAAAGTCACCTGAGTGTTTTACTAGTTTCATGAACTTGCTCACCGATATCGCAGAGAAACGAGCGCCGTGCTGCAGTCAGCTCCATGTCAACACATCCTAAAACGGAATACGGTGCGCCATGACGTATCACGCCTACCACGGAATTGTGGGAACTGTAGTATGCAGCAGGTATATTTCACAAGGAATTGCTTTCTTCCTTTCTACTTTTATAATTAGATGTTTCCCCCCCTTTCTTGGGTACCATACAACTCAATTACACTAAATTATAAAAATAGAACTAGATTCTGGGACTTAAATGGAGTTTAAACTTAAATCTACAATAAACCATACCATTACTTTCACTGTAATACACCAAATGCATGATTTAAGGAGATGGAAATAATAAATCAAACACCCTTAAGATTTTTTTTTCCTTTTTACTCTGCAGTACAGAAATCATTTGAGCACAACGTTTACTCCTTTACAGCTGCTTAAAACCAAACCGATATGACAAAGCTCTCATCAATTCAATACTGCTGCAGTACACATTTGGTCCTTCTTTAGCCATTACAGTGAACCATATTTGCCGTCTTCCATTAATACTCAGGTCTCCGGTCATTTTGCACAACACAGGAACTAATGCATCTCATCTGATGTATTTTAGCAAGTCAAGCGATTGAGAACAGGTTCGGGTAGTTCGGCCGACTGTGGTCACTACTGTGGCTTGGCTTCAGTTTACCGTCTCTGCGGTTCAGGGATTTAACAGCATCAGGGGTTTATAGAGAAAAAAAAAAAGAAATATATATATATATATATATGAAAATGCCAAGCCCACACATACATTTAATCACTTTATTTCACAAAAATCTGACCATCGGATGTGTTGGCTAAGGTGCTTTCTCACAAGGCCGACTGCTGTTACTGGGCCTTTACCTCTACACCTGTCAAGGATACTGTTACATGATTTCATTCATATAAAAAGGACAAAAGCCAAGCCACTTGTCTCTCAACCCGACATGAAAAACTCCAGAAACAAAATATTGTATTTGTAGATATTTTACATTTTGCAGAAACTTTTACACAACAGAAAGATTGGTGCCCTCCCACCCATGAATACATTTTGCAAAGATACTATGAATTATCTGATTTGGCATCTTTGGACTATGCATCATCTTAACATGATGCCTCAACAATGTGGGGTATCACTGTCTACTAGGCGTAACCAATGTTTAGTGCAACATCCACCTGAATGTGATCTGAAAAAGCATTGCTCCCTCCCTGAATGAACCCTATACTATATCATATCTCTCTATATATCATCATCTTCCTCCATGGGCAAACCCTCTACTTGGATATTCAGTCTGCCCATGGGTGTGGGTACATATTTATGTGTAAATTTTGTTTATTTGTAAAATTTCCGTTGTCTTCCGCTTTGATAATCAGGAGTGTTACAGATGTGTCGCCTCTACTCTGCAGCGTCTCCGAAGATGTCCTGCTTCCTGCGCTCCATCTCAGCAAAGTCAAAGTCCGAGCCAGTCATCCTCCGATAGATGTCCTTGATGTCATCGCAGGTGGTCTCGAAGTGAGTAGTAGCATCATAAGTACGGGAGATGAAGATCTAAGAGAAACGTGAACAAAAAAGAATAAAAACAGATGCTCACTATTTCAAGCTTTATTTTCTTTAAATAAAGGAAATGTATAATGATAACCCTCCTTCTGGAAATGTTGGAATGATGCAGAGAGCCATAATAAAATAGAACATAGAAAACATACAAAAAATGGGTAAAGTGGGACATTTAACCAATATATGAAAATTAAAACGAATACTAAATTAATTTTATATGTAAATCACCAATTCACAACAAAAGTCATGATGGCATGTTACACAGAAAGCAAAAGAAAAAGAACAAAACATCAGTACAGTTCAACTAACAGTCCTCTTCAGTCCAGTCACAAACAAATTCACCGTTATTCACTAATCTGACCTACAGCACATGATGTCATCAAAAAAATAAAAATAAATTGTTCTGTGGTCAAAACAAAATTTAGAGATTATTTATTCCAGAGTCCTCTTTCAGGTAAGGTCTCACATCTTTAAGGTGAATTCACAGACTGGTCCAGGTGCTGAACTGACCTGCTTGCAGTCCAGACCTTTCCCCAGCTGCACAGTGAAATAAAAAAAATGAAGACCAAGTGGACAGAGAACTGCAGAGCAGTTCCAATCCAACATCAGACTAGAGTGGAACCACATTTCTCTCCAAAAACTCCAACTGGTCTCCTAACAGAGATTATACTTCATTTTTACAGCCCTGGAAATGTTATCATGGTGTGAGCAGCATTTGGAGCACGTGTGCGTCTTGCACCTGCGCACGTGTAAACAGTCAGTCGTGACTGAATGTGTCAGACGTTTGACAGTGTGGACTCAGCTTACCAAACTTTACAAGACTGACATTAAACACAATAAATGCCAACATCTAAAAATAAGAGTTTCATCCTGAAGCAGCCCTCATAGATCACTGACCAGGTATTTTTCTTCAAATATGCTCAACTAATAAAACATATTTTCCAGTGATAAAGTTCCAGTTCAAGTTTTTGTGATGGTAAATATGGTCATTAAATTCATATTTCAAAACAGCTAAACAAACAAACTTCCATGGGCAAGATTAAGTTGGTTATAGATTCCGTAGGTTGTTTTGATTGATCGCCCAGCCCTAATTCTGATCACATATATCACATATCAGTGATGGTGAGTGCGTCCTGCACAAGTCCTCTTTGACATATATATGATAGAGACAACTTTGTCATAAATAGACACTATATAAATTGAATTGAATATATCACAACCTGATCATGTAGTTCTTTATAGTCATTACAAGACAAAATTTCTCTTCCTGTCTTTTAAACTGAGCTGTCAGATAATACAGAAACAATAATATATAAATATGTGTCTCCGACAAGTTGCTTTTTTTTTTTAAATACATAATTTATTACAAATTAAAATTTATCAGAATTGATGAGTCGTATTGGTATGAACAACATCTTAACGAAGCCCACCCTACTTCTCAGCTCCCATTTATGCGCTGTTGTTAAAAAGGTGATCCAGAAGTGTAAACATCAGCAGCTTGTAACTTTGAGCCATGTAAGCAATATAAGCCTATAGTTTTCTTAATATAGTAAATTCCGTCAGTTCAAACATTTGATGTTTTCTCTGTTTTATTGAAAATAAAATAGTTTACAAGATTTGTACCTCATTGCATTCCATTTTTATGTATATTTAACACAGAGTCCCGATCTGTTTTGGACCTCATGTCAGGCACAGATGATTAGTATCAAATCCTCTGACCTTCAGGCACATTTGAGCATATATGCAGCTGTATTTAAAGCGAAATTTAAATATTGGTTTGTAAAGGAAAGCAGTTCCTTCAAGTCCAGTTCGGATTCTGTTGTCAGCTTTAACTGCTAAGGAAATACTAGTTAAGTGCAAAGAGCACAATCTTGCGAAAGCTATTAAAAACTGAAACTTCATTGTTTACTTTTGCTGTTGAAGCCTGATTTTACACACAAAAGGAGCAAATTAAAAGAAGATAAAGATCTGTATGCAGTTTAGGCATCATTCCTCACATGTGAAAATGAATTTTAATTCAAACTAAAAGCAGTCAACAGCTCCGAGTGTCTGACGTAATTCCCTAATGGCCTAATAGCTATACTCTATAGCTTGATGTAGATGTGTGAATTAGCGAATCAAGCCTGAAGTCAAATAAAATGAATTAAAAGACATAAGTAATCTTCATGACTAACAATAATCCACAACATTTGACACCACCAACGTGGTGGACCTTCTTCTTTGTCCTTACCTGGCTGTCAGTGCCCATGTCGGTGGGTTCGTACTGGTCGCTGATGCTGACGAACTTCTGCTCAATGGGCTCCAGTAAGTCCAGGGCCGGCTTGATCTCTTTCTCGGGGTCGCTGGTCTCCACTGTGGTGCTGACGATGGCAATATATTTACCCTGTGCTGCCACGTTGTGAGCGAAGGAGATCATACAAACATAGATGTCTGGAAAGAGACAAACTAAAGTTAACGTTTGGTAATTCAAGCCCGGGAGATCAAGTATCGCTGCTGCTGTTAAGCCATTCAGGATCCTACATTTACTGAGGCTGAGCATTCTGTTTTTAATATCAATACCCTATCAACGCTGTTTAAATCAGCTGACATGTAGATTTCAGGATTTACTGGTAATTTCAACTTCAGAACCGTGGTTTTCTATGTTTCATGAACGTACTCACCGTGTTTCCTGTTGACTTGATTCTGGGGGATGATGATCTGGCAAGAGTTGATGTCGCTGGTGTTGGCGATGGGATGACTCAAGACGCAAATGACTCGGATCACCTGACCCACTTTCTTGACATGATCCATGATATAGCTGGGGTCGCAGATCAGCTGTTTGCACCTCGCAATCTAGAGTGGAAAACAGCCAGGGAACGTTAACTGACGGGGAATGGAACATGATCTGTGCTTGTCGGGAACTTTTCTTTCCTTTGTTATAGTGGATGAAGAAATTTGGTAAATTAAACACGAAAACTTGTGTGAAAAGTCTCGACATCAGCCACCGCAGACCACAGGAATCATGAGCTGGAGAAAACCACCATCAACACAAGATCAAAATGAAAAATAAATGTTTCTGGACAGTAACAGATTTCTGACATTACATTTGCCTGGCTGTGTTTAAAAGTGGAGGGCAGCATACTCACCTCTCCCTCAGACTTGACTCCCACCACCTTCCCGTTCTCCATCACGATCTCCTCGATGGGCTTGTTCAGCATGTACGTCCCACCATAGATGGCACTCAGTCTGTAAGGGAACGGCAGTTCAGACTTTAAAATAAATACCTACTTTCACGGCCGATGACTTGACTGAGATTACTGACAGCCACATTACAGCTGTGATTCAAGAAAGCCACATGTTCATTTGTGACTTCACCAGTCGTCATTTTTAATCTAATATTCAATATTATTTTCAATTATGTGAAGATTAGTTGTAGTTGTTTTTTAGTCATAAGGCTCTGTACAGACATAAGGTGACAAAAGTACTGACTTTTTAAAATTGCTAACTTAATGGAAGAAAGGACATTACTAATTTTTTTAAACGGCAGCATTGTGGGTAAAAAAACAAAACAAAAAAAAAACAACAACCCTTACATATGCCATCTTAAAATTAATTTACGTGAAAATATGGGATGACTACTAAAACCATCTATAGCAGGAAAATCAAAGTTTTCAACTTCTGGAAACCCCCCTTCTGTCAATACTTGGAAGAATCTTAGTGGAAATGTGTGCTTGGCTGATCTCGCCTCATAGAATGACATGCTCATTTTGCTCATTTGTTCTGTGACGAGCTACAGTCATGAGATAAACATGAACTGTGAGATAATTTGATCGGTTGGTGTCTTCACTGCCACTTGAACAACCATTCTCATCTATCCACAACAAACTCTGGTAGACATGTGCAGCAACAAGTCTACAAACATTAAAACGTCACCCGTCCACACAAATGTTTCTAGTGTGACAACTTTTAAGAGCAATAGCAAGATGTTTAATTTATGCCTTTAAGCTGCAGTGCACTATACAAACAGGCCACGTGAGGAGTGTCGTACCTGGCAAAGCCTTGCGGCAGCTCTCCCAGGCCGTACAGTGGGTACAAGTATGGACTCTTGCCGTATCTGGCTAGAGACTCGCTGTAAAGCTTTATCCTGTTTATCGTCTGGATGCAGGGTTGATCAAGGTAACTGAGGACAGACAAAGTCAATGAAAACTGGAATCAATGCTGGGCATGGAATCACAACATCATCTGCATCTTTGTTAATGCCTAGTTAATCCATTTAGAAAACAATCAATCTAACAAGCTCAGACACTGACTCGTCTGTGCGGTAGAGCGCCAGGGAGTGACCAGTGAAGTCAATAACTTCCTGTCCCAGACTAAACTTCTGGAAAATGGCTCTCATTGTCGTCTTGTTGGGATCAACACCTTCCATGGTTTTAGGATCATTCTCGTCAAAGTTGGCAACGAAGATCAAGAACTTTCTGAAGCGACGCTTCTCAAACAACCCCATGAGGCCTGTCGAAGAAAAAGAGCATGGACATTGAACTCCTGGACAAAACGTGAAAGCTTGACAGAGTAACATTAAGTACATTTAATGAAACCTACTAGATGCCAGAGCCTCGGTCTCAGTTGAGGGGACTTTGTAGATTTTTCCTCCCTTGTACACATAGCTGCCTTCAATCACTTTGAAATCCAGGTAGCGAGTCACCTGTGTGATCAGCAGCATGCGGACCAGCTGACCTGAAACAAAGATGTTCAAATATCAAATTAACAATTTCTTAAAATTATCCAGCTCATGGTTTGTAGCAGCACTATAGTCTTAATTGTGATTTATATTATGCTTCATGGGAGAAAATTAAAACTGGGATAGTGTTGCTTTCCTTAAAAGGACACGGGGAAGGAAGGAAAATACAAAATAAAAAATTAACCCTTTTACTGCCGCGGTCGCAAAATTCCGACAGGATGAATAAAACAGCCTGTTGTGTGAAGTACAGTGTTTAATGTTGCTCAAACTCCAGTCCACTGGGTGGCAGACATGTCCTACTTCAGTCCTAACTCAGAATAGCGTATGCCTCCAAAATATTTTTTTCGAGGAAACACCATTAAAACGAGTGGGATTTTAGCGGAGCTGACTGTGGTCACAAGCTATTGCTGACGTCACAAGTTAGGGTTGCTATCGTAGATTTACACCGAAATGGCAAAGTAAAAACTAACCAGAGAGAATGCTATTGGTCTACTGTTCGCAGATTCGGATTCTGAAAGAGAATATCTGCCTTCAGAAGATGATGATCTGTCGTTCAGTGACACTGCTTCTCCCGGCGCGCCGCGACTGAGCCTGTGGCTGAGCAAAGCAACAGCGCACAAGTACAGTCCCGACCCTTTCCCTTACAAAGGCATCGAGGGCGACACAAACGGACTTGGTGGGATTGTTCGTGGGACGGTTGGGGGACGTATAAGTGTAGAATGCACTGAAAATTGGGCCAGTGGAAGTTTAGGTGTGGAATGCTTTTACTGCGCCCACCACAGTGTGCCTGCGCGCGGGGAAGACAGCGGTGATGGATGTGTGTGTGAAGGAAATTCTGGGGAGGGTGGAAGAGGTAAACAGGGCAAGTTTCAGTCGAGGAAGTAGTCGTGTCAGGGAGAACAGAAACGCTTCTTTCACCCGCGAGAGACGGCCAGTGGGCAGCTGGCAGCGTCCGTAAGAGAGAGAGAGGCCGACATTACGCAGCACCTGCTCCACTTGCGGGCGCAGGTGATGACGACGACAGCTGGGTGCTTTTGCGCAATGATGGTGAAGAACAGCATTGTGATTGGACAAAGACCTTTGACCAACAGATTGGGTACAAGGGAGAACGAAATATGAATGGTGATAATTCGGCCCTCAATTTCCTCTCCCTTTTTCTATCTAACGAATTTTGGGATGTGATTACAACTGAAACCAATAGATATGCGTAACAATATTTAGCATCACATGACCTTCAGCCAAATTCCAGATTTCACCAGTGGTATGACATCACCATACCTGAGATGAAAGCCTTCATGGGTCTCCACTTGAGCATGGGTTTGGTTGAAAAGCATGACCTGGCTGATTATTGGAGCCAATGTGGGCCAACATTTATACCAGGGATTGGGAAAATAATGTCAAGAAATAGATTTCAAATTATTTTGTCATTTCTGCACTTCAGCAACAACCAAAATTACACTGGGAGGAGGCAGCCAGACCATGACAGATGAGGCCTACAAGACAAAAAATCTGCCAAGTGTTTACATGCGTTTGCTATTATATGGCTCTATATTAGATAAAAAGTACACTTGTGGTTTACAAATTATAGTGGTTCTGACCATACAGTATGTGCACAACATAACAATAGATAGGATGGGAGCAAACTTTATGAAATAATTTCAATATTCATTCAAAATACTCAGAAATCCATGAAAAATTCTGAAATTCAAGATGGCCGCTGCCCTGTGATGTCACAATATGCAAATTAGATGGGTACATTCACTCCCAAAATAAACTTTAGGTCTTCCTTAATATTTGTCTCATTCATAGTCAGATGAGCGAAACCACACCCCATCAGCACATTTCCCCACTGCCAAACTTAGGCTATGTGCTCTCTGCTGTAGGCTGGAGTCTGCTCTGGTGGCTAGACCCCATTCTCAAGTGAGGCGTACATGTGTACTTCCTAAACTGATGGACGTCTCCAGCAGGTGGGTTGTCCCTTTGCCACAAACCCCACCAAGAGCTTGTTTCGCTGTTAGCCGCGAAATCCCAGACCCCTGTTTTTACTTCTTACAAACAAATGTCTTCAGCGCACCCTCGACCGTCTCCCTACAGACAAAATCTTCTGTTTCCCCTCTCTTTCCCATAAACAAATGCACTCTATCTCATCAGAGTCATATCACTGTTTCACTCTCCCAGTGGGTGCTAACTCCCTGCGGCCCATTGCTCTGGGTCAGGGGTCATGTATCGTTGACAGTGGTCCGGGGGTTTCTCGCCCCTGCTTGGGCTGGCCCTCGGGTTGGCTGGGGTGGTCGCTGCCTCCTGCGTGCTGCCTCTGTGCGGGGTGGCAACGACGGTGGGCAATGGGGGGTGGCCGGTGCTTGGGGGTAGTGTGGGGACGGCTGTGTGGTGTCTCCCCTGCTCACGGGGTGTTCAGTTGGTGGTGGCCTGGGTGTCTCTCTGCCTGATGACTCCTCTTGGTGTCGCGCTGGGTATCCGGGGTGTGTTTGGGTCCTGCAAGGGGCCCCGGTGGTTTTGGGCCTGCTGACGTGGGGGTGCGCCCTCTGGTTGGGTCCTGGTGGTTTCCTGAGTCCCCCATGGGTAGGGGGCCCTTTTGTCCCCTGGCTTGTCTCTATCATCCGTCCTTCCCCCTCCAAACTACAAACACACAGTGCACAAATTTAAAAAAAGGAAGAGGAAGCTGGGGGGCAGGGGGGACCATCCACCGTCCATGTTCCAACCCTTTTAAATGCACTTAGCTTACACATACTTATGAACACAAATGGGAAGGAGAGAAAAAACAAACAAACAAAGAAGAGCTGGTGATAAAGACGTTGGGGCATGGGAGATGGGATGGGATTAGCTGGCATTTTCTCACCCGCGAGGAGATCTGAGACTAAGATGAGGACAGTGGTGATGGTAATTGTGGTGACAATTTCATAGGTTGTTATTATTATTATTAGTAGTACTAATTTTTAAATTTACATAATTATTCTCATTCTGCTATAATTAATTGTAGCTTACAATAATATTCTTACTGTCATTGATAGTTTTATTATTATAATAGGGGTGTTTATCTAGATATGTGTATACTTGTATAGATGTGGCATGCGTGCATAGACTATATACATTTTTGTATGTGTTTGGATATATGAAAGCACGTTGTACTCATACATAAACATTGCTTACAATAAAAATGCTTCTCCAGCTTTTATAATATATAATACACGTCTTTTCACTGCATAGATGGTAAAGTTAGAAAATGTATACATAGGTAATTATATGGATACCTGTTTATATGGGTATATGGGCATGTGTGCATGTATGTGTATGTATAGGCACGTATGCAGACACGTGTATATATGTGCATGTAGGGTGTACATGTGAGTGTGAGCATGAATGTGTGTATATTTGTGTGTGTATATAACGTGTGATATATCGTCATATATGAATACGCTTAAGCAGTTGTATGTGTAAAAATTTATATTTAACATTCATGTTACTGTTAATTACTTAACATTTGGAGATGAATTCTTTACAACTACAACACCAAACTGATTAAGAATACTTGACTAAGTGACTTCATTGTATGCATGTAAGCATGTTCATACTATGGTTACATCAATATATAGAAGAATATATGTTTATTTGTAAATACGTGTGTCCATCTTAAATAATGTGTACATGTGCGTTCAGAGGTTCACTCACAAGTCTAGTATATAGATATTTGTGCTTTACTTCCATCCTATCAACACATTCACAAACATGAATTCTGCACATATGCACAGGGGCCATTGTTTGGTGGAAGGTGTTCATCCAGTTTTCTTAGTAGTTTTCTCTACTTCCAATACATTGTCTCTGTTTGTCCTTTATTGTAACACAATTCACTGCACACCCCTCACCCTTCACAGTTCTGCACACACCACACCCTCACTGTTGTGTCTCTCTAATTGTCCTGTCTCTAAATGTCCCACCCCTGGTGATCTTTAATCCTCTCTGATGGAACCAGGATTTCAGGTGTTAATAAAGATGTTAGAATAACCTGCCAGAGAGGGCTGATGAAGGACATGCTCACTCTCACATTAACACAAAAAACAAAAAAAAAGTCTGCAAAAAAAAAAAAAAAGAAAAAAGGTCGCACACTTGCACGTGTTTCTTTTCCCGCACTGTTTTCTCCCCTTGGCAGCCCTG
>JBAMYA010000016.1:3965321-3985513 GCA_037176975.1 Arrhamphus sclerolepis
TCATCTTCATCTGCTTCACCTGGTCTCCTCCCTATATATACCCTGCACCGACCCAGCAACATTGTGTTGTATTGTTTTATATGTGAATGCTAACACCACTCTGTCTTTGTGCGTTACAACACATACCTTTATCCTAAAGATTAAATCCTTCTTGTTTTTGCAAAGTCTGCGCTTGTGTCCACCTTTGCTTCAAGCCTGACACAGGAGTGACAGGAAGGTGTTATGTAGACTGTGCAACATATTATAAATAAGGTGAAATTACATCTCTAATGTTTTATCTATGGTTGATTATAGTAACCTCCCGCTGTATTGTGATGAAGGCGGTTAAGTGTCAAACTTCATATATTAAAAATTAAAAGGTAAGAAACTCCATCAAAAAACAACGCCTTCCATTTCCCCCTTTTTTTTATTTGTTGTTAGAAATGTTGGCTCCCACAAACTTAAGTAAAATTACCTGATTTTAGAGAAATATTGGTAGTTATCTTGACATTTTGTACAATTGTTAAATATTTTTTATAGCAACTGGAGATGTAAGATAACACAGTTCCCATTGTTACCATTAGTTCTTCACCTATGTATGAGTCTTGAGTCAACAGGGGTATAAGTTAACCTTATTCCAATATTTCCAACAGGGCCAGTGTGCTGGTTGTTACCTTCTACATGATCTACCTGTGTCTATGTGACTTTTCTCCCAACAGCCCAGCTTCCTGTTGTCATGCCTGCTGCTCCTCCTCCTCTTCCCAGGTCAGCTTCTCCACTCTACTGATCACCCGCCTCGAGTACAATTCCCAGGATCCCTCTGTGTATACCACTATGGACTGCACCTGAGTCCTCATTACTCTCATGTGTTGCACCTGTGTTCCCTCTCTATTTATACCCAGTTTCACCACCACCTTGTTGTGTAGTCTTGTTCATGCATGTCACCACATCTTTTCTGGTCTACACGAAATAACCCTTCTCATAACGTTTATTTTGGACTTTGTCATTTCAGTGAGCCTGCTGTTAAACTGTCTGAGACTGCGTCTGCGCCTGAATCCACCTGCTGTCTTTTCAGAACCTTACACCTGTTAGATTTTTAATCTCACTTGTCTCTGGTTATGTTGCTTGTACATTACAGGGATGCACAGTCTCTGGCTCAATGGCAGATACAATGAACTTTAAAAAAGAGATGACCTAACCCAAACTGAGAAAATTAACTACATGCTAGCAGCTTTACATGAAACCACTTGATATAAAACAGAGTTTACATTTATGGAGCATTTCTTATGATAATTTTATTCTTTTTTTTTTTTCCCCATTTTTTTTTTAACCCTTTTTCCACCCAGTGCTCAGTACCTAAGCTGTAGTCCTGAGTGTTGTGTGGAGGGCCTGCACTGAGCTCAAGTGTCCTTCTCTACTTCAGTAGTGAGCAGGCCCTTCTTTAAACCTGGAGATAGGGGATTCCCCAGCTGGATGTAGCATGTGGAAGGATCATGTTATTCCAGCTGGATCCTCCCTGCTCCCTCAGGTGACCCAGCCAGCAATGTGAAGACCCAGGACTACTGCATGTTTTTGTGAGGTTAGCATCAGCTGCCCAGGGAGAACATGCAAACTCCACATAGAAAGGCCCTTTTACCAACCCCACCCAGGGTATGGGTGCTGATGATGTAGAGACACACACACACACACACACACACACACACACACACACACACACACACACACACATACATACCCCCAGCACCCACAGCGTCCCCTTGTGGGAGTTTAACCCAGGACCTTCTAGCTGTGAGGCAATTGTGCTACCCGCTGCACCACCATGCCCCTTGTACAATCTTATTATTTAATTTATTTATTTATTTTTAATAAATGTGGATTAAAAGTGACTTTTTACTGCCGCGGTCGCAACATTGCGACAGGACTCGATACTGAACAAAACAGCCTGTTGTGTGAAGTACAGTGCTTAATGTTGTTCAAACTCCAGTCCACTGGGTGGCAGACATATCCTACTTCAGTCCTAAGTCAGAATAGCGTATGCCTCCAATGTATTTTTTTTTCTTCGAGGAAACGCCATTGAAACGTGCGATTTTACTGGAGCTATCTGTGGTCACAAGCTATTGCTGAGCTCGCAATTTAGGGTGAATATCATACATTTACGCTGAAATGGCGGAGAAAAAAGCTGTCCAGAGAGAATGTTCTTGGTGTACTGTTTCCAGATTCTGAAGGAGAATATCTGTTTTCAGTGACGCTGCTTCTCCCGGGGTGCCGGTGACCGAGCCTATGGCTGATAAAAGCAACAGCGCACAAGTACAGTCAAACATTTCCGAACCTTTCCCTAACAAAGATATTGAAGGCGACACAAATGGACATGGTGGGATTGTTTGTGGGAGGGTCGGGAGACGTAGCAGTGTAGAATGCACTGAAAATCGGGCTGGTGAAAGTTTAGGTGCAAAATGCTTTTACCGCTCCTGCCACGTTGTGCCTGCGCGCGGTGATGGCGGGGTGAGTGAAGGAAATTCCGTCCGTAAGGGAGGGAGAGGCCGACATTATGCAGCATCTGCTCCACTTGCGGTCGCAGGTGCTGATGATGACGGGTGGGTGATTTTGCCTAATGATTTTGAAGAACAGCATTGTGATTGGATAAAGACCTTTGACGAATAGATTGGGTACAGGGGAGAACGAGATATGAATGGAGATAATTCGGCCCTAGATTTCCTCTCCCTTTTTCTATCTGATGAATTTTGGGATGTGATTACAACCGAAACCAATAGATATGCGCAACCATTTTTAGCATCCCATGACCTTCAGCCAAATTCCAGATTTCACGAGTGGTATGACGTCACCATACCTGAGATGAATGCCCTTATGGCTCTCCTCTTGAGCATGGGTTTTGTTGAAAAGCATGACCTGGCTGATTATTGGAGCCAATGTGGGCCAACATTAACACCAGGGTTTGGGAAAATAATGTCAAGTAATAGATTTCAAATAATTTTTTTGTTTCTGCACTTCAACAACAACCAAAGTTACATTGGGAAGGGGCAGCCAGGCCATGGCAGACGTGGCCTACAGGCAAAAAATCTGCCAAGTGTTTACATGCATTTGCCATTATATGGTTCTATATTAGATAAAAAGTACACTTGTGGTTTACATATTATAGTGGTTCTGACCATATGTGCACAACATAACAATAGATAGAATGGGAGCAAACTTTATGAAATAATTTCAATATTCATTCAAAATACTCAGAAATCCATAAAAAATTCTGAAATTCAAGATGGCTGCTGCACTGTGACGTCACGATATGCAAATTAGATGGGTACATTTACTCCCAAAATAAACTTTAGGTCTTCCTTAATATTTGTCTCATTCATAGTCAGGCTCCATCTGTTACCACCATCAAGATACAGCCTTTTGAACTTAACATGCAAAATCAAGCATTTTTTGGGAGAAAAATCCCTGGCAGTAAGAGGGTTAAGATATTGCATTTACTTGATCAAGTTTAAAGGTCTTCACACCCTAATAACACGTTTAACTGAGAAATGTTATTTTCAGGTGAATGATCTAAGAATACCATTGGCCATGAGGAACTTGGGGATAAGGTCAACATTCCAGTCTCGTCCTTTTCCCATTGACTCCGGAGGACTGCCAGGAAGGCTGAAGCGCTTGTAGAGCTGAACGGAGACAGAAACGTAACGTATAGTGAACTTTTATTTACCACAGAGCAGTAGTTCATCAGAGCAGGATTCCTTAAGAAGAATTGGCTCTCGTTAGAAATAAGCACCAGAAAAAAGTGCAGATAAAGGTGTTTTTCTGAATGAGGTCTATCTGCATTTTAAAAAAAAAACATATATACATAAAATACTAAATAATTCAACATCGCACCTGTACTTTGCTTATGTGAAATCGAAACACTGATTATTTAAGCTAACTTGCTGGTCTAATTAACCTACCTCATCAAGAGGTGTGATGGAAGCACTCTCAGCTCCATAGTAGGAGTTGCGGTCCATGTGCAAAACCTTCTTCCCCTTCACTGACATGATGCCTGACAAGATGCATTCCTGTAAAAGGAGGAAAAAAAGAAATTAAGACAAGACTCAGCAGCATAGACGGGCCTTATGTCCATTATCATTTGCCGATTACCAACTGCTGATTCAGCAAGTAACATTAACGTGAAACACCCTGACACCATGACAGGAAACTAATCCTGGTCCTCATTGCCCTGCATGTTCCAGATGTTTCCCAGCTCCATCACATCTGGCTCAAGATAACAGGTCATTAACAGACGTGTGCAGAATTTGATGACACGTTGACTGGTGAGCCAATCATCTGAAGCAGGGAAACTTCTAAACCAGGCACAACCAGGGCCAGGATTAGCGAAACAGTAACGTTTAACTGTTCTTGGCTGGAATGGTTGTAGTTTTTGACCATCCAATCTGGAATGATCTTGCTGCTGGGATACAAGGGCGTTTAGACACAAGCCATAGCACAAGAAAAAAAACAAAGAAACCCATCTGCAGGTTATCTGTACGGCCAAGTATGGGTCACCTGTCTTTGTCAAAATATATTTGTAGTATCCCAGTGCTCATATTGGTCACTATCAAAGCTACAAAGTTGAAGTTGTTAGTCAATGTGAGTTATTTAAACATTTCAGCTCCAGTAAGCTTGTTGCATGTAGTGGATAATGTGTGTTTTGTGTTGCCCCCAGGATACTGCTTTGATTCAGTACACCTTTGAGAACTAAATTACCATGAAAGGACTGCTTGTGAGGGTGTCTAAGGTTAACTTACTATGACTGATAGCCGGCCTTTAATTCTAATTCTGTGTGTTCACATTGAGTTATTCTGTTGTCTTTCAATGTCTTTGGGGATTTCCAAAGCTGAAGACAAAAATGTGAAACTCAACATTCCTTTTTTTCCCCCCCTTTTACTCTGGAATTTGCCTTTAGTTGGTTGAAAATTTAAACTGCCAGAAAGTTGCATAAATGAAGAGGAAACACTAAAAAACAACCAAAAAGAGAACTATTAGCCTCACACCAAACTTGATCATATTTTCAACACATTCAGGCAAAAAAAAAAAAAAAAGTTAACTTTATCCAACAGATACTGAAATGATGTGAAACTGTAATGTCACAGAGTTGTCACTCAAAGTAGTTAATATGTCTTAACATACTACAAAAATATTAAGACCAGGCAAAGCTTTCAACTGGGCTGGAAAACTGCTAAAATTAAGTTTTCCCCACTGATTCATCTGAAAGAAGTTCTTTTGCTTACATTAGGTAGCATAAAACATTTTTCAAACTACACTCTCATATTAAGTTCAAGAATAGTATGTTGGACCACGTTGCATGTTTTCTGCACAATGCATTATGGGATACAGTACACAAGGTAGACTGATCAGATTCATATTGGAGCCAATTCACCATTTTCACAGCTGGCTTTGATCGTGAAAAACTGTCTAATTTGACATTTTTATATCATATATGGGTCGGAGAAAAGACAATTAGTTCTACTTGTTACAGTGGGAATTACGGACAAACGTTTTCATTACTTTTGCAAAAATATCATCTCCATCATTATATGAATTCACATTGCTTCACGACTACTTCTTTAATTGAGCAAACTGAACATGGCTCTGGCCGCACAGACACAACAACCAGATATTACTGGAAAGTTCTGACACACCCCGAACCAGCGAGCACTGTCTGACATGCTTGTGTGGAGCTGAGAGAGTGACGGCAGCTTTCAAAGGGCTTAAGCACCCAGGATTAGTAGTAGTGAAGGAAAATGTGCATGTTTTCCATAGTCTGGAATTTGTACACATCAAACGCCTTAATACGATTACACCAGCAGGTTTGTACAATCAAGCAAACGTGATGTTCGTCATGTGACTGCAGACAGAACAAGTTTTACAACTGGGCTCAGACACAAAGGACACGGTATAAAATGTCTGTCACATGAAAAATAAAGTGTCATACCCGACTAAGATCACCTTCTCTGTCTTCCAAGGCAATAACACAGACAGGTTGTTGTATACTTTTAAGAATACATTTGAGAAACTTATTAGAT
This sequence comes from Arrhamphus sclerolepis, assembly GCA_037176975.1. NCBI lineage: Eukaryota > Metazoa > Chordata > Actinopteri > Beloniformes > Hemiramphidae > Arrhamphus > Arrhamphus sclerolepis. The sequence continues at coordinate 3,971,366 of JBAMYA010000016.1, forward strand.
GCTAGGATTAAAAACTGTCAGTACAGTTCATCTGTTAAAGTTGAAAAAATGCTTTTCTGTATTTAAAAACTAAATAAACAATCAGGGCTGGTTTATTATGTTTTTTGCTCCCTCTTTCTCTTTTTTCCCCAAGAATTACATTGGGCCAATTTTCCTTTGCTGTCCATATGATAAAACAAGAATAAATAAATAAATAAATGGGGAAAAAATCTACAATTTAATCCCAATTTAACAGTTTTTGTTAAAAGCAAAGGACATTCTAAAATTAACAAAATTGGGGGGTTAGGCAACACAAGACAATATTCTTTAAAAAAAAAAAAAAAAAAAAAGCATTCTTCTACTCAGAAATAGTTTTCTATTAGTAGCTACAGCTTTGAAGTTCATTATAACGCCACAGTTTAGATTATCGAGAATGAATGAATGTGTGTATGTACACATATAAGGATATGTACACTGCAAAACCCATAAAGAATTGGAATGGTTTCAGGGAAGAGGTTGCTGGGGTTGTTTCAGCCACATGACAACTGAAGTGTAAAATTATAAAGTCTGCTGATGTCGCTGAACGTGTATGAGGAGAGAAAAAAAAAAAAATAAAATCATCCCTTTCACTTTGCTCTTTTAACAGATCCATCAGTAACGAGGCTGATATCCTTCTGCTTCAGATGCCTCAACTATGAAAGTGACTAGTGTTCAACATTACTGTTCAATATCCCTCATAGTATCATTCGATAGTTTTCCATCAAACAAATAGGTGCAACACTGAAGTGTTTTTATTTGCCTGAGACTCTCTGCTGCAGCATCTAATCTGATAGACCAGGCTGCAGAGGAGATAAGACAAAAGATGCTTTTGCAGAGTTACAGCATGTGCAATAAAATACCGTTCAAAACACAAATTAAATTTTCTAATTCTCCAGTCCACCTCTGGTGCACTGCTGAGCTTATCAGACTAATATAAATTGGTATGAGAACATAAAATATGTTGTGAGAAATACTGAGCTCGCAGGCCTTTGTAACATCACTGCCAACATGATCTACCACCAGGGTTAAGCCTGGAGAAGTTTGTCATTGAGCTGGAGATTGTTACTGCATATGTGCGGATCACATGGAGGCCGTGTCTTGGTGTCAGCAACTTCAGTCCAGCAAAGAGTACATCTAATATAAGAGGTGAGGCTTCTACTTGAAGCACTCCAGTGTAACAAGGAAGCACAATTCACATATTTTCTTTGTCATCATTTCATGTGCCCTTTACTGAATAAAGAAAAGCTTGATAAATACATAAGCATTACAAAGTCTGCTTGAGGGACTGTTACAAGGTGAGAATCTCTGGCACCCAAATCACGGCTGTGGCTCCACAGCAGAAGTGTACAGTTGCAAGTCCGACATGCATCACGAGCACATGTCCACCTATACATCATGATGTCTAGCTGTCACAGGACCACCCAGGACACATTTGAGCATGAGTTTCGAACAGAGCCAAAAAGTGTAGTCAGCAATCTCTTCATAATCTACTCTTCCATGTTTATAGCTGTTTAAGAGAGCCCCACTGTTTCATCAGATCCAAGAAGTCATCAACTTATGTAACCCATTTCTTGAAAGGGCTGATGTCCGTAAAGCACAGCACTTAAAATGTTTGGTTTCTTGGGACTACAGTCATCTCCAAATGTTTTACACGTTTATGACCCCTGAGAGACATCGCTACATTCTGAACCATCAGAAACAGCCTCTGAACAGAAAACACTCATCCAGCTGTCAATGTTTGCCTGATGCTAGAATTTGTCAATACCAGTGTGATTGGAGCTTACAGACTCAGAAGCTGGTCCACAGTGATGTGGTGACGGTTAAGTAAAGTAAGGCAGACTTTGACAGAACTGGAGAAAACCTGTTTATCACTTTTTCAGCTACACAGCAGGTTCAGTGCTGACTGACTTTCAGACAGAAAATTATGCTGATATAACTTTGGAAATGGAGTCAAAAGTCCAAGTTAACTTTTTAACACATTACAGCTGCAAACTTTGATTTTACTGCAGTATAAATTTCCATTGCACTCAAAAGTGATTCGAGGTCAAAAAAAAAAAAGAAAAGAAAAAAGGTAAACTGGATTTTAATCCAGTGGTCTAAAGCAAAGAATTTGCTTTTTTTTATTATAGGAAACAAAACGATCATGAATTCTCAAGATTAAAAAAAAATAAATCTTGAGCCAGTAACACTGTTGATTATTAAAATGAACGTCTGTTTTCTGCAAAGATTACGTCATCACAATGACCTACAGGTCAAAGTTCATGGAAAACATGTGATTTGCTTATACAAGCAGACTGGAACACATGTGATCCAGAGCACTGTTAACATAAAGGCAATACTTACTATTTGTATTATGTACATTTTTTGTAAAACATTTAATTACTGGTTCAACAAAGAGATTTCTACAAGCACTGAGAATGCACTGAGAAAGCAAGCTTTGTGTCCATTTCCTTCAACACCATCTTTACTTCCTGCTGACAGACACAAAGATAGCAGCAGCTCGGTTCTTTCAGTTGGTCACACAATAATAATATAGCCTTGATGAAGTGATGAATCTATATTTGGAATATTCTTCAGCATATTTGACTTCAGTATGACTCACACATTTTAATAATTTCCCCTTAGTTAACCCCCCCCGCAAAAAAAAAAAAAAAAAAAAAGCTGCATTATTTGGAACATTAAATCATCAAAATATGAACTAGACTGCATTTGGATTCAGTCTGACCAAAGTGTGTCAGACCATTGTGGTAAGATGTAGTAATGTCCCTTTTAAACTCATTACAAGTGTTTTGTTATATTTCTCCTGTTTTACCTGTGGCGTCACAGACTAATAAAACTTACTAATAATTTAGCTGACTGCAAAGTCTTGTAGTCTGATGACAGCTTTATGTCTAGGTGGATTTATATGTGCTGTACAATTTAACCTTTAGAAATTAGATAAACATCATTACAACTCTTTAGTAAAGGGTTACTGAAAAGTAAATTTGTTTTAAAGTTAAACAAGTCCTGACTGCCCATAAAAGTGATGTATTTATACTATTCTGTAGAATCTGTAGGCAGTTTTGAAAAGCAGAAGTAAACTTAATTGTAAACTAGTCGTGAAATCATTATCAGATACAGAAGGTGAGGTAGACTGGTCCGCTGAATACTAAATGGCTTTTTTTCCTTCCCCTTTAGACCTATCAGTGAAAATTTAAAAATACAAAGGGTCAAAGACAGTCCTGGATGACAGCAGTCCTCCCAGTCACCCATTTTCACTATTGAAGAACGTACCAACCCAATCACAATGAGGAGTCTCTATGTGATCACTCCAAATTAGAGCCATAATCTAAAATAACCAAGAGGGCCTCAAAATTGCTTGGATCAACAAGTTTTTTGCTGCAAAAATTACAGTTTTTAGTCTGGCGGTGCTGCTCCATGCCCATATTGAATGTCTTGTCGATATTAGTCTGGTTGTTGCTCTGCTTCTGTCATATACTACTGGGGTGAAGCATGGTGGCTCAGAAATGAAATGTCACACCTGTTTTTCAAATCAGCCTTTCTGAAGCTCAATTAAAAGTGCAATCTTAGCTGGTTCTTCTGCATCCACTCATGATGCCCCCCTGAAATTCAAAGTCAAATGCAGAAGAGCCAGACTAAATATTTGCTTTAAGAGCAAAAGTATTTGCATGGCTGGCCAGACGAGATGACACTGGCTTCTTCAGTTACTTCTCCGTCAAAGCCTGAGTCATGAACTGAGGAGATGAGACAAAGCGACCTGGCCAGTTCTGATCCAACTGAACAGTATTTGATCCCAAACCCCATTACCTGGTTGTGCTAGTCCACCTTTGAGAAATTTGAGAATAAGTTTTAATTTGGACAAACACAGACCTTTTAAAAAAAAAAATCTAATGTCATGTTAGCATACTAAATGATCCCAGGTCAAATATTCACAGGTTGAAAGTCAACTATTAGAAAAAGTATTAGAAATGGATGACCACAAGCGGAAACAGTTGCTACAACAGAAGCGACCTGGGTACGTCGAGGAATACGATGTGCAAGGGGACAGAACTCTCATTCTTTCTTTCTCATTCCCCAGTTATTCCAGACAAAGTAGACAGAATCACCACAAGCCCCGCCGTCATTGCTCATCTTTTACTTGTCAATTTGAATGGAACATATCGTCATACGTCAACATTTTTCTGTTTGGACCTTACTCTCGCACTACACCAGTTCCTTTACAAATTATGTGGAGATCTGAATTGTTCTTTTCAAAACCAGGATTTTGCCTTCTTTCAAAAGCCGCATATGCAGCGGTGACAACTGGTTACGACTGATACCACAACCCAGAAGATACCATTATTTGCAGTACTTGGGTAGCTCCAACTGATGATATTAATTTCCTTCTTTACACCAAAAACAACTAAATTCCTTCCATGTCACTACACAAATAAGCAACATGCTCTGAAACAGTCCTGCATCCATGTACAATTTTATTCAGAATTTTAGCTGCAATTTAGTTGGCTGACACTTGGGCTGAAGCATGAAAAGTTGAAATGTCTCACCAACCACCCCCCTTCTTCCTTAAACTCAAGTCCCACAGGACATGGAACAGCAACACTCTTACTCTTTTTCTAAAAAAGAAAACTGCAGGACAGTATATACATACACACAAACACATACATACATATATATATATATATATGTGTGTGTGTGTGTGTGTGTGTGTGTATGAACTTTTGGAGCCATTATTTATGGAAATACCCATTTGATAATTTAAAGTCCCATAATAAGTGGATACAATTGTTAATATTTCACGACATTAAGATAATTTTACACTGCCTGTTGAGTTAGAGACAATGGTACTTCTCTTTGTGTGCAACATAAAAACAAGATAACATGTATTACAAGTCGATGGTCTGTTTGAGGAAGTGAAACTATGAATTTAAGGTTAGCCACCAACAGCCTTTTAATGCATAGGTCTATTTGAGCTGGCTGGAAACCAGTTCTCATTGAGCTAGGCTTTTAGAGCACTCACAGTAGACTTTCAGTTCCAGTTTTGGTGGAACCACACCCAAATGAGTTTAAACACCCCATTCACCAGACTTTAAACTCAAACTCACTCTGAATGATTGCTATAGGCAAACTAACCTCATCTGTCCTGGGAGGCTTATTAACCAAAATTATTTACAACCTTAAAAAGAGGTCATCTCGCACTAATTAAACAAAGATTTAAGTCCTTAAATAAACGGTACCCAGTAACTCATTGTGCAGATTGAGGACAGTCCAGAAAATGCAATTTAGTGTCTCAGAGCTGACATGAAGCTTCCCATTGACCACAAAGCCATCACGCGATTTCCATGACATGCTTCAGCCATGTAGAAGTGGCAGCGAGTCAGGAGGTCTTTAAAGAGTGTAATTCACTTTATGAAGCGACTACTACGGTGAATGTTGACAAAGATAGCCTTGGGTAAATACTCCCTACGCAAACGGTTAAGAGCTCAGTAAATCCTACACCACATCATAATGGATCAGCTACTGTAGTACGTGGACCCGGGTCATTTTTAAGCCTGGAGTCGATTTCTAGTGATGCGTTTCATTTGAACCACTAAAAGTGCAAAAACGCTGCGATCGTTGTCAACGTTGCGCTCGTAAATGTCTTCATTTTGTAGCTCAGGTGGAAGCAAGCGCACAAATGGGCGCAAAACGGAAACTTCACTTGTGCTCAAGTTTACTTTTGCTTGTAACTGCTTGCACGTGAGTTGGGACATACGTTATAATCGCAACAAAGTGTCATAAAGCCAGTAATCATGTTATCGATCACCACGTATTAAAAAGAGAGAGAGAAAGATTAATGGAGGAAGCAAGTCTGTCGTTAGCGGACTTATCCACCTTCTAATCTTATCCTGACTGAGAAAAGCTGTCCCAACTGGCATCATAGCTTCGATAATTAACCATGTACACCGACTTCAAAGTCAACTAAGTACTTTTCAGTCCAAGAAAGTTTATACTGGAGTGAGTTCCGGACCAGTATCTTTGGTATTTTCAGCGCTAGCCGTTAGCAGGCTCCCATTACTTTCCATTACGGGCTGAGCTAGCCACTTAGCCTGATTAGGCCCAGTTATCTCGGAACCGTAACAGGTTGCAAATGACTCCCACAACGAGCATAGCGTAGTGTGCCGCGGCTCTCTCACCGTCAGCCCAGTGCCGAGGACGATAACGTCGTATTCTTCATTCATTTTTGCTTCTCTTTTTCTAAATTCTTCAACCTTCTGCTCCTGGAAGTCTGGAAAGAAGAAAATGGAGATCCGCGGAGCTGGAAATGAAAGAGGCGGTGGGCGGGGCTTCCGGGCCTGTCAATCACCGATTATTGCAGAGTGATTGGCGGATTCGTATCTGAGCGAGCTCAATACTGTTTAATCATTGCAGAAAACAGAGTTACAGTTAGCCAAAAAGTTATAAAAAAAAAAATACATTGAAATTTAAATAACGAATATTAATATTAACTGAAACTGTCAACATAAAATGTTTCCAATCTATATTTTCAAGTTTTCTTTATACAAAATATTAAAATTAATATTAATTGTAAATGAGGTGGTTACAATTACTACTTACGTTTGTAACTTTTTATACAAAATGATTTTTTAAATCAAAAAATATAATAAAGGTAACTCAGATGGTCAAAATTACTACTATAATATATTCTATATTTGTATGAAAATTAACAAATAAATAAATAAAAGGGGTACAATAAACTGAAATCGTCCAAATCACTACTTACATTCGTACAAAGCCTACGTTCTATATTTTTAAAAGTTCTTTATATAAAATGAAAAAAAAAAAGTTTAGAAAATAAATAAAAATCATTCATGTCATCAAAATTACCAATTATAATCTGTATTTTAAGTTCTCTTCATACAAAATAATAGAATAATGACTATTAATGATAACTGATATGGTGAAAATTAGTATTTAAAATCGATATTTGTTATGTTTTCTTTAAAGAAAATAAATAAAAATGATATTAATGTGATACGATTTGATAAATAAATATGATAACATAAAAGTAATAATAATATTAATGATAATTGATATGTTATGGTAAAAATTACTACTTACAATCTACAATCACAACAGCCAACATTCATTGACTGTGTTGTCAAAGCAGAGCGTGCACCATCTGTGGGCTTTTTGTTTTTATACAAAATTATTTAAAAAATAAAAATAAAGCAAATAAATACATAAAAATAGAAGAGATAAAATACACAACAAAGATATAAGTGGTAATTGAAAGCAGGGCTGGTGTCACTTACCTGGAAGAGTTGCAGTAACAGTCCAGATACTGAAGGTTTTTTTTAAATCTAAAATGCATTTGTAAGCTTTTTTGAAAATTATTTTTGCCAACAGACTAGTAGTGTAATGATCCGTCATCTACATCCTGCCTTCTGGAGTTCAGTATACAATTACAATTAAAGCTCAATTCTGGCATTTCTAAGAAAGGAGAAGAATGATACACTTCTGCTGGCTGCATTAATTACATCCACGGTTGACACACCTGTGAAGAAAACTTTACATTATAATACTGTCATCAAGTTGGTGTTTGTGTTTGTCGCTCAGCTATAACACGTCTGCTGAGAACTACCGTTAAACCAAAGAGACAACCAGTGACCTTTTTTAAAGCAGATACTTGTTACTTGTTAACTCTTTAATAAGATTTATTTCACACATATCTATCAAGCCAAGCTTTGAATGCAGTCGACTCAACCTGATCACATCATGGAAGCAGCATCTTTTCTTCGCTTAAATAAATTACAGACTCAAGAAGTCGTTGCCTACAACGTGCCTGACAAAGCACGCTCAAACACCTGCGCTACGTCTGGTTTCCTAGCTAGCTGCCGTGCTGTCGTGGCAGAAGCATCCTCAGAGTCTTCGAGTCCGAGCATCAGGAGTGTCCTGGCTGCTTCAGCATGCTGCCCGATGGAAGCCATGTGAAGAGCTGAGGGGAGGAGAAACAAGTGGAAACGGAGCAATCACCACGCTTTTAAATTATTCTATAATATACAAAGTACAAGACAAACTGATACCAAAACACGTTTGGATGGCAGATACTAACTCATATGTGTATACACACACACACACACACATATACATGTATATATACATTGTTTTTTTCAGATAAATTGTATATATCACGTAGAAATAATGGTAATGATGATCATTCACAGTGATGGATTGTCAGTCTGCAGGTTGATTTCCAGCAGATCATTAAAAAAAATACAGAAAACCGGTTTAAGATTCTATATAAAATGTTAAATAGAAAACTCATAAACACCCATATTTTATTCACAACAGAAAACATATCAAATGTTACATGGGTTCATTTTGAATTTGACTGCAGTAACACGTCTTTAAAAAGTTGGCAGCAGAAGGCAGGAAAGTAGGCGATGCTAAAGAGAAGCAGCTGGAGGAACATCTGGGACTAATGAGGTGTCTGCCAACTGAAAAAGAGCATCTTAGAGAGGCAGAGTCTCTCAGGTGGGCAGAGCTCCACCAAAAAAAACTGCGGCTTCAAGTTGCTCAGCAATTTCAGAATCACGTCTCTCAGGATTAAATAGCGAAGGCTTGAATGCTTCGTCATGAATTTCATCTGGATTACATAATTTAATCAAGAGTGAGAGAATCTGGAGAAATCTCTGAAAAAAAATGTCAGCATTGATGCGGTTCATCGTCAGGCTCTCAGCCAGAAATGCATTTAAATAAAGTGTTTGTTTTTTTCTCCATGTCCCACCAGCTGTTGTGAATTCTCTCAGATCAAGTATTTGATTGTCGTTTCTGTCATACTGTGAATAAAACATGTTTATGAGAGTTCCTAACTGTCACGTTCTGTTTCTTATTTATGTTTCATTCAGTTTCCCGTCTTGTTGGAATAAATGACTCACGAGCGTGAAGCTCGGCTCACCAGTTCGACCTTTTTTGTCCCGAACATGAAGATCTGCTCCGAGGTCCAGCAGCGTCTTTATGACGGACGTGTGGCCCTCCTGAAAGACGGCAGATCCAGATGTGAGGATTTTCAAATTCTAATCCTCTGTCCAATTTTACTTCTTTATGAAAATGCTTATTGAGCACATATAACCTGCCTTCATTTTTGATGTTTACATTTTAAATCCAAATATACACGTATAGGTAAAGCTTGTTTGTTTTGGAAACCAGCAGCTACAGATCCTAAATGAAGGAATAAAAGCAGGACTTTACAGACATGATTAACGCTGGGAGGAGTCATATGACTCTCTTCTCTGAGAAAGTACCTGTTGTGCTGTAACTCTGGTATATTGAATAAAAATTACAGATATTTCATTAAGACTTGCTTAAATTGCCTCAGCTTTTGAAAACATGGCATCATATGCCTCCTTTAAGTGTAAACCAAGAATACTCCTAAAGAAACAACATGCACACGTAAACAAAGGTAAAATCCTACGTGTTACGACAACCTTATGTGTCTTTAACGGTGAAATAATCAGTAAGTGACACCTTATTTCTTGGACATCGTGGCCTGGCAGCATTGTGTGCATTTAGCTTAAACTAACCTGTCAACATGATAAACAATTAAATAAGAGAATTTTAGAAACATCAGATTTTTTTGAGGAATAATAACAGCATTGCTGTTTGTGCAGAAGCTGTAAAGAGGATGAATATATTCAAAAATAAAGCTTAAATCTTCCATTGATTTAAAAAAAAACATTATCTGAACCTAATAACTGCTTCTGAGTACAGATTAACACGGCACAATGGCTAAATTACATGAATATGAACTAATTTGGTCTAATTACTAAGTTACATCATCTGGTCTTGATTTAAAGAGGAAAAAAGAAGCTGTTCTAGTAAATTCTGTAAAGGTTTTTTTGTTTTTAAATCAGTAAACGACTTTATTCCCTCCAACAGAAAAACACATACAGAGAATTAATCTGAACTGAGAGGAAACACTTTTGACAGAAATCAGGAAGTTGATGTGCATATTTATAACTCTTTATAGCACTGATGTAAAGCTTTAAGGCCTTTATCAAATGTCGTGTTTGCCAGCGGGCACAGCGGAACCAGAACCACACGAGGAAGTGAGGAACGGACCACCGTCAGTCTCCGAGTAAGAAACAATAAGTCCGAGAAATAAAACCTCACGGCCTCAGCAGTGATCTGCTCTGGACGTGACAAAACCGTGCACAAGATCAACATCTGCACTTATCTGTCTGTCCATCTTAAAACAGCTGTCAAACAATAGCACACATCTTTGCTTTGCAGAGTGACGATGAGGAGTCGACAGCATTAACATCATCTACTGATGGATTACGCTTCCCGACCCAGATTTACCTCAGTCTTGTTCCATTAAGGTTGAGAAAACATTTTATTCCAGTGACAGATGTTATGTCAGCTTAGATCAGTCTTCCCATCGACGTCTACAGTTGGTTTTTAACCGCCTCAAAAGAAAAAAAAAACTAAGTTGTGGAATAGTTTATTCCAACGTAGGTCCCCACATACAAATCGTGCTCAACAATCGCCCTTTTTCCTCGGCTGTTGACCCTCGCAGAGTATGACATTCTATCAGAGGTTGTTTTTGTGTGTTTTACGTATTCTATATATAAATATACATGTGGAAGCGCTCTGACTGGTCTAACCTTTGCAGCGTAATGGAGGGCAGTGAGCTGGACGTCAGTCGCCCTCTGATTCACGTCCACGCCGAGGTCCTGCACCAGGAACCGCAGAGCCGCCTCCTGACCGGTGACGGCGACCTGGTGCACTGGCTGAGCCCCAAGGACGTCGGCTGCCACTGGGGACGCCTGCCCCACACGGGTCAGGTTGCAAAAAATACATAAATAAAACACAAATGAACGTCTAGGTCTGCCCTGAAACCTCTGTGTCTTGTCATTCATTTTAATTCATTTCTCCCACCTGGTGCTTCTCCAGAAGCAGCCTGGCCACTGAGACGTGTCCATTCCTGACAGCATCCATGAAAGGAGTGACTCCACAGCTGTCAGGGCTGTCTGGGACGTAGCCGCACCTGAGGACGATCGGAGAAGTCGGACTGAAAGCTTACTTTGGACTGCAGGTAATGAGTTCAGAGTTCAGAGAAAGGTGTATGAATCCACGTCTAACAGTAAAGTTGAAGAAAGTTTTGTTGTTATTTTTGGAGAATTTTGTACATTCACTGACTCAAATGTGCCTCAAACAGTTTGTGATGTTTTGCTATTAGCAGCTTCTGATATGATGACTGAAACCATTTACCTGTGGACATATTTGGAGGCGCATCTTCAAATACAAGGGCCTTGTTGCATGACGTCATGAGAAAATCAAAAGAAATAAAGTAAGACGTCAGGAAAGGAACGACAGACCTTCACAAGTCTGCTTTAGAGACATGCACTGAGGTCTGATGAGACTGAAATTAAACCGTCTGGCCATAATAATAATAATCAATATGCTTAAATAAGAAAAAGGACGAAGCTTGCAGGACAATGTTCCAACTGTGAAGCATGGCGGTGGCAGCACCATGATGTGGTGCGGTTTGCTGGAGGAGAGACTGGCGCACGTAACTAGGATGCGGACGAGTCTCCCAAATACATAAAGATATCAAATATATACATTTAAATTAGCCCCAAAGTGCCTCGAAGACAACAAAGCGAAGGTACTGGAGAGGAGGTCAGCGGGTCCTGACCCCGGTACTAAATAAAATCTGTAGGTGGTGCTGTGAAGGCCCCAAAAAGAAACACGGTTCCCGAAGCAGAAATGGACAAGAAAAAGAGATTTTGTGGGAAACTTGTGATGGATTAACCCAAACGTTGATGTCAAGCTAAATAATTAAAAAGCACTGACATATTCCATATAAAATGATTCCTAACTGACCTAAAACACTAAATGTTTCCTCAACCTTCCTGTGATACTGGATAAACATTTTTCTAAAACTTCTGGTTGCAACTTAAGACATAAGACAAAGTTTCAGAAGCTCATTACATCTCAAACTTAAAAAAAAAAAAAAGTGACCGTGTGACAAACTTTAACATACGTATTCTGAGTGCGATATGTCAGCCTACCTGTCCAGGAGGATCCTGACCACCTCCTCGCAGCCGTGCATCGCTGGAAGACAGAGTTTTAAACAGCCACATGTGGATATTTGTTGTGCATAAATGTCAATGATCTTCCAAATGTTAAAACTGTTCCCATGAGGAGGCTTCACCTGCCGTGTGCAGCGGCGTCCTGCGCGTCTTGCTCTCCGTCCTCCAAACGTCTGGTGCAGCAAGAAGCAGCCGCTCTACGACCAGAGGATCCCCCTCCCTGCAGGCGATGTGGAGGGAGTTCCAGCCGTCTTTGTTCCTCAGCGAGGGGTCGGCGCCATGGTGCAGCAGCTCCTGAATCACATCCAGGTTCCTCCGAGTGCACGCCATCATCAGAGGAGTCCTGAGGGACGAGTCAGACACCAGATACGATCAGAGATGCAGCTTTTTTTTTTTAACCGAGTGCTGATAACAAACCAAACGGTTTCCATGGTTTCCAGAGAATTGCATTTGCTACTTAGTAATTATAAGATCTAAACTTTTGTCGAAAAATCTGTCTTTTTTTTACTTTTTCTTGCAAATTGAGACTTTGAGAATGAGACTTTTCATTCTAAAACTTGAGACTCAACTTGCAATATTTGTCATAAACTACCAAGTTTTGCAAAATTGCAACTTTCTGACATTAAATTACAACTCTATTGTAAAATTGTGACTTTTTGTCCTAAAGTCTTTCTTCTTCTTGCACCGAGTCATAAAACTATACTTTTACTGTAATTTAATTTGAATGGAGGTGGTTGTTTTCAATCAACACATGATATCGTATCGTATTGATCGTCAGCTACTAAACTAAAACAAGTCAAAATGTATTGTGGCAGACTTTGCAATATCAGAAAAACATTGAATCTTGTTCCAGTTAAATGATCTGCGATCGAATCGTGAAAAAAACTTGTGATTTACACTCCTAGATTACACACATCATTAAATAATTTCATCAATGGATTATTACACCTCTATTCAGTACATGTACATCCAAGTACTGCATTTTATTTAACAAAGTTATTTTGTTCAACAAAGACAAAGTTGTAATATTACAGAATTTGTGATATAACATTAAAAAAAACTTTCAAATTGTGATTTTAGGATACTAAGCTGTAATCCAATGTCAAAGAGTTGTGATTTTGTAAAAAGTTGATATTTTACAACAAAAAGGTATAATACTAAGCTAAACTGTCTTGGTATTTAAAAATGAATTACATTTGAAGGTTGTAATTTCAAGAAATGTGCAACCCTACAACAAATTTTATGCTCATAAAAACAAAACCTTGGTCTTACAACCAAAAGTTAAAATCTTGCAAAATTTAGTTTTACAACAAAATTTTTGCTTTATTATACAAAACGTTGAGATTAAAAAAGAAAATTCCATAATTGTATGTTTATAGAAATGTGTAATGAAAACATGTGTTACTGTAGCCATATTTATGTTATAAATAAATGCAATTTAACTGATTGTGCCTCTTTCTCGTCACCTGCTCTTAAAAATGTATGTTCAGCTCCAGATCTGTGGTATCAGATCCGCCAATATGCGAAGTCGCGGTGAGTCCAGGTACCGTAATATCAGCTGAAAATGTACAATCGGAGCATCCAAAAGAAATGTATGCGGTAAGTGAAATAAGTGAAGAATTGAAAAAATGAGGGTCTCCTTCGAGCCGGATTCGAACCAGCGACCTAAGGATTTCAGCTTGCAGCCACTACAGTCCTCCGCTCTACCAACTGAGCTATCGAAGGGACATGCTGAGTACAGCGCACCACGGCAGTTTTGATAGTATAGCACTACCACAGCTAATGGTCCTGATTTATGATGTTTTTTTTTTCTGTTTGTCTTGTTTTTTTTTCTTCTTACCAGTCCGCCTTCTTCAAACTGTCCATCGTGGCTCCCTCTCGGAGCAGGTAGCTCACACACTCTTTGTGGCTCATTGAAGCAGCTTCGTGCAGTGGTCTCTTATAGTCGTTATTGTACACTTCCACATCCACGCCAAGCTGCTTTAAATTAAACTTATTTTACTGGCAAAACCTATAGAGGTTTATTTATTTATTTATTTACTTATTTTTGGTG
>JBAMYA010000016.1:3991264-4005040 GCA_037176975.1 Arrhamphus sclerolepis
AGGACTGCTAGTCAGATACCGTCCTAGCCTGGCTGCTAATGGATTAGTAAGTCTTTTTTTTTTTTCTTCCCCTTTCTGCATCCTGTGTGTTTGTTTGACATTTGGCTGCATTACTAAAGGTCTTTGTTTGCTCACTGGTTCATAGTTTATTTGGTAACAGAAGCTGGGAGTAGAGGCAACAGACAACTGCGCTTCCCAACCAGAGACGGTGATAAAGAACACAGTGTCATACTGCTGCCATGACATTAACATCATCATTCATAATAACAGTAACACAAGACAGCCTATTGTGTATTTGTAAGAAACATAATAAAACAAAAGAAATCCTTGAAAAACACTTACACTGTTATCATCAGCATCTAGGTTGAAGTTTATTTCGGCAATTCTGTCAAATGTGGCGCTGAGGAAAGACAGCAGGCAGAGAATTAATACTACAGAAGAAGAATTAATACTACCAAAGAAGAACTAATACTACCAAGTCACATGATGCAAGACATCTTACTGATAGGTCAGTTTCTCATTAACAGGAAGTCCCAAATTAATTTCAATAACCTTCAGTTGATAAAAATTGCTGCAAGAGATCACATTACTACAACCTTCATCTCATTTATCATGTTAAATCTGAGGATTTTAAAATCTCCATCATACATATAAAACCTTTAAGGGCCTCGCTCTCCCCTACATTCATGGGTGTTTCCACTAGTGGGGGTTTCAGGATAATTTTTCGGGGCCAAATTGTTGATGGGTCTCAATAACCAACACTGCAAAAAAAGCTTTACTCTTCTCGTGGCTCCCTACAACACAATGAGAGGAAGAGCCTGTAATTATTCTGCTCCTTTCTTGAGGAAACACGTGACTCTTTCCTCAGCTGTTTCTCTTTAAGGGTGGAATGTACTTGCTGTTGACAGCACGTACGTGAACGCATCATGGCTGACATGCGCGTCCTGCATTTGTTTGACACGTCAGTCGTGCCTGTACCCCAAAAAATACACAACGCGTACATGAGATGCAATACCCATTTGAATGCTAGAGGCTCTAGTGCAGGTCTGTGCAACAGTTGACCACAAGTGAACAGTTTGTGACTGTGACAAAGCTCCTCCGCGGTTACGGCCTTTTCACGTTTTTTTGTCAGCCGCTAGCTGTGTGGTCTTGGCTGTGTTGAACGAGGACGGCAGCCTGAAGGAACAAGCAGCCAAACGTTGCAAAGAAAACAAACTTTAGTTCTATGGTTTACAACATCTCCAAATTACTCTGCTGTTTTTTCTGACTGTGATCACAACAAAAACAAAAGATTAACTTCTTCTGTCTTGCTGTCTCATTCTGCCCCCTGGTGGAGACCTCTGGTATTACGCACTCTGCCTGCGTAGTATTGAAGAAACGGACAGTCAAACTGCAAGTATATCCCAGGCCTTACTCGTCTTCTATGTATGTCATTGTTATAAAAATCCAACAGTTCTTTTTTTCCTTTTGTTCTTTTAATCAATTAGCATTATAAGAACATTGAACTTTGAAAAAAATGGGTTAACTCATTTACAATGTATTGGACTGAGTGGGAATTGAATTAAATTGTATTTGATTGGCCTGTATTGGACTTGTGCTCTGTGTAAAGCACCATGAGATGACTTTTGCTGTGAACTGGTGGAAAACTGGACTGAAATGAAATGACTGAACTTACTTGATATTTTCATCATGTTCACTGAACTCCTCATCATTGAATCCGAACTGATCCACAAAGTTGGCAGTCATCTGTTGAATCTGGTAGTCTGAGAAAGACTGGGAGATGCAGGGGAGGGAGACAGTCACTGATGTTGGCTCAGACTTCCTGGAATGTTGTTTTATTAGGGCTGCAAGCAGTAAAGCTGCTTGTTCTGTTTTTATTATTATTTATTTATATTTTCTCTCTTCTCTAGTCACTGGGCTGCCACAAACTGTGATGACTTAAACTTGGTGGTTTACACTCACAGAGCACAAACTAAAGTATTGTGCATATGTTTGTCCTCCCCCTCTCTCACACACATACACATATACATAAATACATTTCATATATATAATACATATATACAATTTCAGGGTCCAATATTTCCAAAGGTGAATGACCATTCATGAAAGTCTGGAATACGTGTATGAGGCTTTTCTGTTGCTGCAAAGCAGTTTAAACCTCAATGATTGGACTTGTGCTCTGCGATATTTATAATTTGCTTTACATTGAGATCACTTTACCTGTTGAATGGACAGATCGTTGGGGAAGGTGCTCTCCATGTCATCGTCCTCACTGGATGAGTGCATGTTGTGGGTGCTCACCTGTAAGGCACAGGTCAGGGGTTTGCCCAGTTGAACATTAACATACTGGCCCATTACACCGAACTTTTAATTTAAAATGCATAATCCATATTAGTAAACTACACTGACAACTGACACACTACCAGTGATGTTTAGAAAATGTGACTCAAAAACCAGACTACTTATAACAACTGACATTTTATCAATTTTGTGCCAATGTTCATCTGCAATTTGTAACATATTTTGAAGTCACACGTGTAACCTGCACATCTGAACAGATATCAGTCGTCATCTATGTTGACAAAACTACCATCTACGACATGTAGTTAGGGCCACAATTGTTATTTTTATACATTAAAGGCATTTCTGGCTTTTGTTTGTTATATTTTTTGGAGTAATGAGTAAAGATTTTAAACATTCCCATTTGCTGAGAAGCTGATTACAGCTGCTCTGGTCCTGTGCTGGCCTGCCCTTACTAACATTTGATGGAATAAAAGATAAATTAAAGAAAGACACCAGTTCTACTGTGTTCCTCCTGTTAGTTTCTCGAAGGGTCTCATCTACAAAGCTCTCCCAGCGACCTCTGCAGTCTTGTGGCAGCTCTGCAATAGAGTAAACCCAACACGGGAGATTTAATTTCACAGACTTTTCAGTTAAAATGTAAACTAATCTGGAATTAGAATTAATACAAGATGTTATTACCTTTGATGAGATCAGTGATTTGGGCTTGTACTGGTCCTTTCTCCAGGTTCTGGACGACCATGTTAGCAATCCTGGTTAGATGCCCCATGTTACCTCTTCTGGTGCCACCCTCAGCCCTGATAATCCGAGGTAAACACTTAAGACAAGCTTTACCAAGGTGACAGTCCTACAACATCATTTATTCAACTTCTATGATTAAACACGCACACACACACACATATATATATTTATATAAATTGTACTCGTAGTAAGTGTGAGAAAAAGTTTTCTTGTTTCAACAGAGAGCAATATAAAAAAATGATCCTTCAATGTGTATCATTTAAGCACAAAGCAGTCAAAAAAGATCCTCACTGTATTTTATCGTTCTCCTCCCAAGCATCAAGGATCCTTTGAACCAGATGACACTTCTGAAAGAGCTGAAGGTTCAACATAAATGCAAAAAAAATTACAACGTGCAAACAAAAACCAAGTGACTGTGACAACTTCAGTCTGCGCAAGAAACTAACATGTGCCACAAGGTCATTATGAAGAGAGGTCTGCGAGTCACTCCCTGTAGCCGCCTCCTCTCTCTCCTCCTGCACCCCAGAGTTGGACAGAACATGCTTTCCATCATGGGTCTGAAAGCCTGAGCTGGGCCGCTCCTCCGAACAGGGATGGTTCAGAACAGCTGCCACACATAGCTCCACTTGGAAGTGCAAAAAGTTATTCCAGGAGTATTTGAAGAACAGATCCTGCAAACAGAGACGGGATGAAAGCTTGAGTCAGCAAAAAGCTGCAAAAGACTGTGTGTGTGTGTGTGTGTGTGTGTGTGTGTACAACAGAAACAGTTGTGTTCGACTGGGATCACTGCACATTCTATGCCACATCAAAATATTAAGAATTACTTTACAGAAAGTAAAGTTTTTTTTTTTAAATTAAAAAAAAGCATTCTGTTTGTCTGCATTTCTCAGTAAAACATTCACTGTTTAAATTGAAAAATGCTTTCAGGTACATTTTCCTGTGAAACAATGAATTCAACAGTTTCTGAGAACTGCTTCAGATCTGTGCTGCATCTGGTCGACCAACTTTTGGCACTTGTGGACAGATATTCAACCGCAGGAAGACTGGACTACATTTCATAATTCTTCTGCATTTCAGAAGCAACTGCTGTCACCCAGGAAGTTTTCTATTGGATTAAGGTCTGGGCTCTTACTGATGTGTTTGGGATTGTTGTCTTGTTGAAACACTCATTTCAAGAGCATTTCCTCTTCGGTTCCAGGCAACATGATCTCTTAATATTTCAATGCATTTAAACTGATCCATGATTCCAGGTATGTTATAAAAAATACCTGACACCACAGACTGAGAAACATCCCCATATCAGGATACTTGTGCCGCTACGCTTCACTGTCTTCATTGTAAAATGACTTGAACGTTTTGGGGTCGCCTGACAAACTGTGGCCCATAGACCCAACATTAACACTCTTGCTTTCAACACTCCACACAATATTGCGCCGTTTCTCTTTAGGTCAGAAAGTGTGTTCTTTGGTTTACTGCAATCTTTGCAGCACATCATTTTTTTATTCAATGGCAGTTTGCATGAACTTCTTGCAGACAGTTTGGAGCAAAGAAGTGTGGATCTTTGATCGCCTTTAATAAACACCAGAAAAAAACATTGCGCAGTAAAACCTTGGAGGAAACAGAATGTCCAGTAGTTTAGCAATGCACAGTTTTGTTTTTGTTAGGGGTAGTAGTTTTCGATTACAGTCGTGAAAGAAGAGGTCACCTTTACCAAACTTAAACCCACATTGCAGCGCATGAGGAAAACATTTTCTTCCATTTAAAAATCAGCAACATACCAGCTGAGGAAAAGACTTTGGTAACTGACTCCATTCTCAGAAGCGTGAACTTGTCGGTACCAACAACCATAGTCAGTTGGGAGTGCAACAATACACAAAATTCACGATTCGGTTCAATACATTTGATACAAAAAAAGAGAAATTTCCAGGCCCTTTTTAACTTGCAATTAAACTCAAATGTACAGTTTTTACATGAAACGTCACTGAAACAGCAAATAATGAATAAATAAACTAAAATAAATGTGACTGATGGAGAAATCACCTATCCTCTGTGGAAAACATCAGGGTTCTAATTGTGCAGCCTTTCTAATAATTTCTTATAATGTCAATTAACGTTACATCAGTCTTAGATCAGACATCAACGTTGTTAACTCATCAGAAACACATCAGCCACCAAAGCGTCTGTCAGACTCTTATTTCAGTGGTTGGACAATAAATGGAAACATTCAGATAAAAGGAAATGATACAAAGTAGCGCTAATATGCAGACAGAGTAGCGAGTTGTGTGGACAAAATGCTTATGTGTTACCTGGCAACAGCCTTGCAGTTGCAGAACTCTTTGTGTTTTATCCATATATGTGTGTGGGTGTGTGTGTGTGTTTGTTTAATATGTGTGTATATATATATATATATATATATATGTATGTATATATACATATGTATATATGTACACACACAAACAAAGTCGACTTTTTTTCTCTTATTGAGCAGACCTCAGACGTCCTGAGCTTTTCCAGTGGTTAGTTTTGGGAGGTTTGACGAAGACGGCTCAGTTGTCTGAGAGCCGCTCTGAACTAAAATATGATCAGATTAGATGTAAATTAAAACTGCGGCTCCTCTGTCCTCCTGCCAGACCACTCTCACTCCCTCTGGTTTCTGCTTGGCTGAATAAAGTGAAAACTTTGGAAGTGCGGGACGGTGGACAGTTCCATTATTTCCCGTTTCCACAAACGGACTCCCCACTGCTTCTGAGTGACTGACAGAAAAGCAATCAGGCCTGACGCGCCGTACGAGCTCAGAGCAGCTCCGAGACACTGCAGATCCAACAACGCGTTGAAAGAAGGGTTGTGAACGCGCACGTTCGTCACTTCAGCACCAAACGTGATCTGAAGAACACCATGTGATTAAGCTGAAACAATGATGTTACTGGACATTCACATTCCTGGTCACAGATGAATGACTGCGATGAAAGCGACCTGGACCCGGTCCTCTGCAGAACCAGAGTCCGTTTAAGGAAATGAAATCGGAGGTGTGCTTAAGAGCTAAAAGAGTTTATTTTTCATAAGAAGCAGGTCACGGCACAGTTGAAAGGTGACTATTGAATGAGGTGGTGGAGAACCCACAAGTCTGACCTGAAGACACATCTGTCCATGACTCATTTCAGTCCAAGCAGGTCGTCCTTCAGTCCAGCCTGAATTTGCAGATCAGGTCTGTTTCAGACAGCAGCTGCTTCTGGCTTCTTCACTTGTTTTGTTTTGTTTTTTCAGCTCAGTTTCTGTTTCTCTGTCTCTTTCACACCTTCCATGGTCTTCCACTATTGTGTCTTTGTTCCTTATTTTCTATCTCTTTGTGCTTGTTCTGTGTCTCTTTCTGGTCGTTTTGGACCCATCATGTAGAACGTCTGTCATTTTGTGTCTCTTTGTGGTCGTTTTGCGTCTTTCTCTTCCATTTCATCATGTTCATTGTCATTGTTTGCCTCTCTGGTCTCATTTGTGTTCATTGCTGTCAGTTTCTCCTGACTCAGCAACAGCTGAAGAAGTGAAGGTTTTCTTTCTGATCAGAGCTGAATAACCAGACGAAGGAACCAGAACTGTGGTGAATATCATCACGATCAGAGATGGAGTAAAAGAAAAGCGTTTGGTAATCAGAAACAACTCACCAGCAGCCAAAAGCACGCCGCTGGTGATGTTCTTTAATGCTCTTTAAAGGCTCTCAAGTGCGTGGATGTGGGCGGGGCCTCTGACTGTTTGTAACGCAGCTTAAATCTCTTTTCCTTCAGACTCGTCGTTGTCGAAGATGAGCCCCTGCTCCGAGGTGGGGAAACCCTGTAACCCCTGCCTGGACGCAGCGAAGGCCTGCAACCTCAATGAGACTTGTAAACGCCTGCGGTCTGCCTACAATTCCATCTGCAGCAAGGCCACGCCCCCACAGTCCTCCGGGGCCAATCAGGAGCCCTGCAGCAAGAAGAGGTGTCAGAAGGTGAGTGAAGCGATGACCTCTGAGTTTTGCGTTTAAGCATTTATGCCTGCAGGCCAACGCCGGGTTCCCGTCAACTCAGTTCACCTTTTCTGTGGTGGGGAGGGCTGCTGCAGGCAAGAGATGTGGTGACCTCTGTGGCTGGGAAGCCTATGGGGTGTGGGTTTTGGTTCTGGCCTATGGGTCTGGTCCCTCCTCTCTGCGCTGTGCCACGCTCCTCCCCCCACGCTCCACCTGAAGTTCTGGTTGTGATCACTGATCGGTGTCATGGATCCACATCACTGCTTTATGATGCACAAGGAAACCTAAATTTCCTGCAAGATCAAAGTGGGTTTTTTTTGTCTATTTGGCGCTAAACCACCACATATATGCACATATGCAGACAAAAAAAGAAGGAAAGATCTGGTGAATCTTTCCTGGGTGCCACCCACATCCTCAGCTCTGTTACTCATCACACAAATAAATGTCCCTGACAAATGTTTCTCCATTTAAAGGAGAAAAAAATGGGCTTTCCAACAGTATAAGATTTATTTCCTAGAACCATTGTTGCAACAAAGAAAAAACCACAATAATGACATGCTGAAATGAATGTTCCTGTTCACCTTATTTAGAGACCTAATGATTTTTCAGACGGCTCTAAGTGAATCTGCTGCTGCGTTTCAGGCCCTGCGTCAGTTCTTCGAGCGCGTTTCATGGGAGCTCAGCTACCCGCTGCTGTTCTGCTCGTGCCCAGACCAGGCTTGTGCTGAGCGCCGCCGCCACACCATCGTCCCCTCCTGCTCCCACCAGGAGAGGCATAAACCCAACTGCCTGGAGCTGCGACGCACCTGCCGCTCCGACGCCCTCTGCAGGTGAGCGTTTCATTACATCACATTTAGCGGGCGCTTTTATCCAACAGAGGAAATCCCGAACCTTGAGGAACATCCTGGAAAGGTGTTGAAATGAGGACATTTCTCCTTGCCCTGAGACTTAAAGATATGACTGCCATGTTCTGGATCTTCTGTAGGGTCTGATCACCAAACTGGAAGGTCGTCTAGGACGACGTTGCAGTAATGGAGGAGGGATTTAAGCACGATCTGTACCAGGAGCTGTGGTGATGTTGAGTCAGGTGTGGTCTTATGTTCTGGAAGCTGTAGAGAGAAAAGAGCTGAAGCAACGTGTCCAGAGAAGGACAACAGGTCATCCACCATGACACCCAGGTTCTTAGTGACCTTCGTAGGAGCGAGTAGAGGAAGTGCTCAGCGGCTTGTTCAGCTGATTATGATCAGAGCAGAGGAGGAACCAATCAGGAAAATCGCTCAAGAGTTTAATTGCAGAGACTCTCAGGCCAAATTTTACACATTTGTTTGATAAATGTTTGGAGGTCAGAGATGAGCGCTGCCCCCCTCCCTCCTCTGAGAGGACAGTCCAGGTGTCCTTGAACAAAGAATGTGATTGGTGTGCTTTCCTGCATATTAAAGACGGGAACACGGAGATGGAGGCAGGAAGAGGTGGAAAGAACGAGGAAGCGTGGAAATGCGCATCATAAATGTGCTGCTGCATTTGATTAAAGTCCGTGTTAAAACGCAACAAATTCAGCGCAGCTCTGAGCGACTTCAAGATCAGGACTCAATGTTCATTCTTCACTTTTACATGAAGTAAATTAGTAGACAAATAAAAAGAAAAATAAATAGCTCAGTTGAACAGAGGCTGACTTTAATGTTTAAAGTAGAAGGAACTTGAAATGTCTTTTGATGGTTGGAAAAAGCTTTGAAATGCTGAAAATTTGAAGCAGCTGAAGTCTGGAGTGGGTCATGTGACCTGGAGACGTCTTCCCTCAGGACTCAGAGGAGCAGAAGAATCATTAAAAACTGATTTCATGAAAATATGGACGTGGAAGTTGATTTTAGAAGCTTGGAACATTTCTCCATTCAGAAAAAGAAAGAAATCCTGGAGATTTTAAAAAATGATAACAGGTCAGTAAATATTCTGATAAACACATTTATATATGTTAAAAAATGTATAAACCAGATCGCAGTTTTCTTTCACCCAAATATAGAAATATTAGTTTACATAGAAGTTCATGAATTAAATCAGCTTTTGTTGCCAAGTGTTGCTAACAGGGTCTAATTAATTAGTGGAGGAGCACATCTGAATTACGAGTGTTGATTGAGGTTCATTTGTCACCATGTTTGATGGAAACCAGAACAAACCAGAGTTTTCTTCCTTCTGAAAATTTGAACGATTTGGAAGAATAAAACCTGCTGTTTTAGAAAAACAATAAAAAAATGAAAATTATATTTCACTACACTTAGATTTAGATTAGTAAAATATCTAAATACACACACACACAGTCAAGCCCAAAAGTATCCATACGCCTGGCAAATTTTAACTTAAAGTTACTTTTATTCAACCAGCAAAGTTTTTCTTGATTAAAAAGGACGCAGACGTCTCCCAAAAGATAAGATGAGGAGATGTACAAGAGGCATCGTATTTCTCTGTTTTTATTTAGATTTGGACAAAAAGTGTCTGTCCAAAATGATTCTTACCTTCTCAGTTATCAGTAGAAAAGTCTTTATTGGATATTACAGCGTCTTGCACGTCTCCGCTGGTATTTTTGTCCATTCGTCTTCAGTGATGAGCTCCAACTCTGCAGGTTGGAGGGTCTCCTTGCTGACCCTGATCTTCAGCTCCCTCCACAGATTCTCAGTTGGACTCAGGCTGGACCACAGCTGAACCTTCATGGTTTTGTCTGCTAACCATTTCTTCACCTCTTTTGCTGTGTTTTGGGACGCTGTCGTGCTGAAACGTCCACTGGTGCCCAAGGCGAGGTTTCTCTGTGGACTGCTTGATGATGATGATGATGTTGTTGTTGTTGTTGTTGTTGTTGTTGTTGTTGTTGTTGTTGTTGTTGAAAATCTTGATGTTGCTCCTTTGTCTTCATCAGGACTGTCCACAAAGCTGCAGAGAGCTGCTGTTCTTCACCTGTTGAGTTGATTAAAACAGCTGTTTCCCAGTGAATCAGAGTAATTAGGAAGCTTTAGCACAGCTGGAATGTTGTAGAACTTTGGATTTTTCCAAAGACTCTGACAGTGTGAAAAGAGTCACTTTTTGTTCAAATGTAAATGAAAGCTGAGAATCTTTTTTTGTTACCATGATGCCTCCTGAACTTCGTCTTATTATCTTCTGGGAGACGTTTCTGTTATTTCCGTTCAAGAAAAAGGTTTCTGGTTGAATAAAAGTAACTTTGAGCCAAAATTTGAGGGGTATGAGCAGGGGTATGAAAGGTATTTTGATCCCTGTCCGATCACTGGAACCAGTCCGACCCAGCTCTCCATTCACTCCAGTCAGATGCTGCGCTGAGGTCCAGTAAAACCAGCACAGTCTGGTTTTGTCGGCTGTTGTTGCAGCTGGTCACCGTTAAGAAGTTATTTCATTGTTGAAACGCAGCTTTTTCAGTAACATTAAAGACTTAAATGGGTCTGTAGTTCTGCATCAGAATCTGATCCAGATTCTTTTTCAACTGTGCTTTAATGACGGCTGTAAGAAGGTTCCTGCTTTCAAAGCTCCGCCCCCTCCACACCGAACTGGCTGCAGCAGTTGCAGAAGATGGATTGGTGATGCTATGAGGTTTCACACATGACCAAAGACGGTTAAAACGTGTTCAGGCACTACGATGATCTCATTGTGTCACCTGCTCTCTGTCACTGGTGAGACGGCGTTTCCTTGTCATGTTTTCGCTAGCTCCTGCGGTCAAGGCTAGCTCCACAGATGCTGCTCTGCTGTCAGCGTTGAATGAGACTAAAGATCTGTTTCCTGACAGAGATGACTCTGAAAGCCTGGAACCTTGACAGGAATCAGAATAATGGTGTTTCTGTTTGTAATCATGGAGAAGATGATTTAATTGATTTCTTTTAGAACTCTGATTCTTGTGAATGCAGAACTTGTGGCATTTGGAGCTCTGTGATCTTTCGATTTTTCTGCTGTGTAAATACGAGCAGCCTGAGTTCAGTCTCACAGGTTGCAGATTAAGCACTTAATATTGATTTTTTTTTTAACCAGATAAAACACTTTGATTTTATAGTTCTGGTAGTAAATTAAAAGCTGAATGAGTCAAGAAGCAGCACGATCCATAGGGAAATAAGCTGGGGAGAATTTTAAATATTATTATTTGTAAACTTTTCATGGGACTTCAAAGGAATTATTTATAAATCTGCATTTAATTTATCATTTAAAAACCGGAATACATAAATGTGTTTGGTCTTAAGGAGACATGCATGCAGACTGACAGGCATGGCTTGGTATGGAACGTTACCAGACTGCCGAGAACTTTACTTTCATCAGACTCAGGTGAAGAGATGGTCATAAGTATGTGCCAGATTATTTCCTTTCTAGCATGAACTGGCGTCTTGGTGTTTCACACAAACTGATTTTCTACAGCTTGACACCATCTGACATGCCTTCCTTCTGGACAGGCTTCATGCTGGTTGCATCTCACCATACACCCCTTGGCTGGTTTAAATCTCAGCCCTCTGGCCACACACAGTTCATCCAGTTAAAATCCTTCACTTCACACTCAATTCCAGTGACCACGGGTGTTCCCCAGGGTTCTGTCCTGGGCCTCTTGCTCTTCATCATCTATTTACTTCCACTTGGTTCCATTTTCAGAAAACATATCCTTCATTTTCATTGCTACGCAGATGACACCCAGCTCTTCATCTCCACCAAACCTGACTCCGCCACCACCACAATGTCCAGCTGATTGGCAAAGTCCAAATGAGAGACACCTCCAAGGGTTGTAGAGAATTAAAGAGCTAAGATCCTGTGGGACTTCCAACCCATAAATGGTACAGATGTTCCTGTACACTATTCCTGCTACTTGGTGATGGTGTTCCAAGTCTGCTGTACCTGTCTGCATCCTACACCTGCTATTACATGCTGGATGGTCTCAGGGGCTTCTTTGCACAGTCTGAAGGTCTATTACACCAGACAGGATCAAAGGTGCAGACTATTCAGAGCCTGTTCTTGTGCTGCCATGATCAGTTCCTCCGTGCTGTCCTTCAGACCAGCCTTTCCTAGCCACTGGTAGGATTTCTTGATATCAGCCACTCCCTCTATGTGTCGATGGTACATCCTATGTAAAGGTTTGTCCTTCCATGATGGTGCTTCATTCTCTTACATGTCGGGTTTCTTCTACCTGAGACGTTCACGTAGCAGTTCATCTTTGGGAGCCATCTTCTGGACATGTTCCCAGATGTCTGTTGTATCACCCTGGATGATGGCCTTCATGCTCACCAGTCCTCTGAATCCGTCCCACATATAGTCTCAGGGTTCTGGATTTTGGGTGAAACCTTTCATGCATTGTGAGGAGCTTCCTTGTCTTGATATCAGTGCCTTCCATCTCCTCCTTTGGCAGGTTTATTATTCCTGCAGCGTATCTGAGTACTGGTAGGACATATGGTGGCCCGGACCTTCTACCTCCCATTCAGCTGGCTCTTCAGGACCTGCTTTACTCTCTCTAGGTACTTGATTGTGGCTGACATCCTTGGAGCTTCTTCGTACTTGCCATTTACTCGTAGCATCCCAAGGTACTTATAACTGCCCTGGACATGTCTTATTACATCTCAACCCCTTCAGGTGCGATCATGTTTCCTTTCTTGAATATCGTCCGGGCGCACTTATCTAGCCCAAATGACATTCCAGTATCACTGCTGTACACCCTCGTGAGATGGATCAGTGAGTCGATGTCTCACTCAGTCTGGACGTACAGCTTGATGTCACCCATGTAGAGGAGGTGGCTGATGATTGCTCCACTTCAGAACCAATATTCATAGACACTCTTCTGAATTACCTGGCTGAGGGGGTTCAGGCCTATGAAGAACAGTAGAGGAGGTAGAGTAGAGAAGGTAGAGTACAGAAGGTAGAGTAGAGGGGGCTAGAGTAGAGTAGAAGGGGATGCTAACTTGTGCAATTGACTTTTAATTGGCCTCTAAGGTTGGTTCCACATTCCCATTGATAAGTATGTATGTGTGTATGTATACATATATATATGTGTGTGTGTGTGTGTGTGTGTGTGTGTGTGTGTGGTACAAAAATGTACAAATATCTGGCATAAAAATAAGGTGAAAAGTCGCTGCTTTAATTGAGTTTCTACGTCAGCCTCAACATGAGCAGAAAGGTGGCCACCACTTGTGGTTTCCATATTGCATTCCAAAAATGATGATAAAACGCCTCTGCTTACCCACCTCACAGCTGGTGATTAATAATATCTATAAATACTCCATAAATTTCTCAATTAGCTGATAAACACAAGGTGCTTCTTTACCCTCGACGTTTTCCTTTTACAGCTGAAACATCCATCCATTATGCTGCACAACTGGCTAAAAACATTGATAGTAAAAATGAATAATATCATCTATAACATGCCCATTCTAGGAAAACATTTGCTTTCATTTCAGTGTGTTTGTTGTGTTGAGATGGTATCTGTATAGTCAGTGGCTATACAGGAGTATAGCAGTACACTTTATAATTCTATCTATTATATAATAACTTTATACGAGTGTGTGTTTGATTATATACAATATACATAATCAAAATCAATGTCAGTGTGGTTTGTGATTGTATTTTTCCTTTTCAGTCTGGATACCTTTTTTCCTGGAAGGCCAAGAGCAAACCTTTTACACATCATAGTTAATAGCTAAGTTAAGGACCCAACATCACCATGGTAGGACCCAACATCACCATGGTAGGACCCAACATCACCGTGGTAGGACCCAACATCA
>JBAMYA010000016.1:4005140-4026011 GCA_037176975.1 Arrhamphus sclerolepis
AATCTAAGAAAGATTCATCTGATGTTTATGTTAAAGTGTATTTTCATGATTTATGGAGACTGCTTGTACATTAAGTTTCCAAATTCTACTTGACAGTCAACTTATTATTATTTAGAATCAAATGAAACATACATACAATAAGTTATTTTACACAAGGGACAGGTGATTATTAAGGAACTGGAAGAATTAGTTTGATTATGTTTTAGAATCAAATTGTCCTGTTACGGGGTTGAATTTAAAACAACCAAAGTAAAGAAATTCCTAATAATGTTTGGGATTTCATGTCTAAGGTGAGAAAACAGATTTCCTCTAAGGTTCAAATAGTCCTTCAGTAGATGCAATGTTCAGAAACACAATTTTTTGTGGTATAACTTTCAGTAACATGAGAACCCAAAGTGCACGGAATTCAGAGAATCACCCATGTCTGCTTCCAGTGGTAACTGGTGACACACAGCGTAGCTTCTTACAAGTATCTGGGGATCTACATGGACTGTTAGCTGCTGCTCAAATGGCATGTCCAGGTGGATCATCTGTGTGCTAAATTGGCTAAACGATTGCATTTTCTAGGTAGGAGCAGGAATGACTCCCCTTCTCTCCAGTCTATCTTTGTAAATACTGTGCACGTTCTAGCTAACAGAGTGTTGTCTGATCCTTCACATATTCTATTTTTTGAATATGAGCTTTTACCTTCTGGTAGACGTTATAGATTGTAGGTGTTAGAGTAACCTTCTTGAACTCTCTTTCCTTCCAACTTCTGTTGCTCTATTGAATAACTGGAACTCGGTTCATAGCTCTTAGTCAGTTGGGTCTTTCAACCTCTGATCTTATGTATTGTTCTTATTTGTCCTTGTACTTTTTATTGATCCTTGACTTTTACTGTTCTTGATTTACTGTTGAGGATGGAGAAATTCCTCTTCCTGAGTTGTCTGACTCTTACGTCTGTAGAATGCTACTATCATCTGTTTGTATTTTAACGCCGATGCTGACTAGTGCACTTTTTCCCAAGACAAATTTCCCGTGTGGGACGAGAAAGTATATCTATCTATCTCTATATACAACTTCTACAAAGACTTCTCAAGTCTACTCCTACAACAACTGACCAGTTAGCTTGATCTTCTTCTGCATGTTGAATCCATTGAAGTACACTTATTGATACTGGGGAAAGGATAAGAACGAGCGTAAATATTACAGGGATTATTGTCATCATTGTTATTAGGTCACATGTTGGGGGTGCCGGCGCGTGGATGTGCCCTCCGGTTGGGCCCTGGCAGCAGCCCCAGGCCCCCATGGGTAGGCCGAGCTTTTTGCCCCTGGGTGTGTCTCCATCATCCATCCTTCCCCCCTCCAAATTACAAACACGCAACATGCTTGTAAAAAGGGAAGCGGAAGCTGGGGTGAAGGGGACCATCCACCCTCCACGCCCCAACCCTTTTTTTAATGCGCTTTGCTTACACATACACCGAAGCACAAATGGGAAGGGGAGAAAACAAAAATAAATACAAACGAATTAAAAAACAAAAACACACCAAAAAAACTAGTGATAAAGAAGTTGGGGTGTGGGGGGAATCATCTACACTCTACCTCTTTTTTTTAAACACACTCAGACACACACCTAACAGAAGGGGATTGGCCAGCTGTACCGGGGGTATTTTGGCCCTTCTCTGCCTTGGGGCGGGATTTCGGGGCGGCCTGGGACGGTTGGGCGTGTGCTGCTTTCCCCTCCTCTGCTGGGGACCGCCCTGGGCCAGGTATGCCCCTGCTGATGGACCAGATGCCTGGTGTTGCTCTTGGGGGAGTCTTGAGTCGGTGTGGCGTTGGCTTACTGCCGGCCGGTGCACTGTGGTGGTGGTGGGGTCGCCATGCGGCTGTCCTGGCCCCACCCTTTGGTGCATGCTGCTCCTTCTTGTTTGTTGGCACTGTTGTGTCACATGTGGGTGGTGGGCAGGGGGTAGTGGCTGTCCACCGTCTCCTTCCTCTCACTGTCAGCAGTTGGTGGGTGGCAGGGTGGTGTTGCTGTTACTGGGCTGCATGGAGTGATGGCTGCTGGGTCTGCATTTCCTGCAGTGCCGCTCCTGCGGGCTGGGGCCTGCTGGATGTGGGGGTCAAGGGGTGAGCTGGTCTTGTTGTGGTTCTAGCTTTCTGAGTGCCATTACCTGGCCCCTTGTTGGTGGGGGTGGGCCTTTTGGGGGTTTGCCACTGGACCTTAGGTTCCTCTCTGGCCAGTCTGGCCCTTGGAGGTGGGAATTAGCTGGCGTTTTCTCACCCGCGGTAAGATCTAAGATGGACTAAGATAAGGATGGTGGTGATGGTAATAGTGGTGACAATTACCTTGGTTGTTATTATTATTAGCAGTAGTAACATTGTTGATAGACTTTTTATCAGTAATAGATGTATTATTATAATGGGGTGCATATCTAGATATGTGTATGCTTGAATATATAGATGTAGCATGAGTGCAAAGAATTATATATATATATATATATATATATATATATATATATACACACACATACCCACACACACACACACACATATATATGTACATTTTTGTAAACTTATGTTGTTTAATAAATATGAAAGCATATTTTGTACTCAAACACTGCTTACAATAAAAAGTGCTTCTCCATCTTTTATAATATATAATACACATCTTTTCATTGCATTGATGGTAAAATTAGAAAATGTATACATAGTTAATTATAAGAATACCTTTTTATGTTTATATACATGTCTGTATGTGTAAAGGTATGCACATGACTGTGTTAGCAAAGGTGAGTACACATGGGCATGTCCGTTCATATGTGCATGTGTGTATATATAGGCACATGTGCAAACGCATGTGTATGTATGTGATCACGCTGATCAAGAATACTTGACTAAGTGATTTCATTGTATGCATTTTGGCATATATATACATATATACATACATACACACACACACACACACACACACATATATGCAACGATACACAAAAAAAAAAAATTCACAGTTCAGTTTGATACTTTAGTATCACGGTTCATTATTTTTTCAATACAAGAAAAAGAACTTTCCACGCCTTTTTAAACTTATAATTTATTGAAAATTAATTACAAACGTTTGTTTACACTCAAGAGTACAGTTTTGAAATTAAACGTTGCTGAAACAGAAAATAATAAATAAATAAATGTATCTCAGATCAGAAACACATCAGCCACCAAAGCGTCTGTCAGCAGACTCTTATTTCAGTGGTTGGACAATAAATGGAAACATTCAGATAAATGTAAATGATACAAAGTAGCACTAATATGCAGACAGAGTAGCAAGTTTGTGTGTAGGAAATGTTTATGTGTTGCCTGGCAACAGCCTCCCTTCCAGTTGCAGAACTATTTGTGTTGGCGGAGCTAAATAAGTGATAAATAAACAAACAAGTTATAATCTCTTGTCACTTATTACTGTTAAAATGTGCTTGTAGAACTTTTGTATAACAGCAACATCACACTGGAGGTGGCGCTGTTGAGCTGAATATCAGCACTGGTGTGATTATCTGCAGCCTTGTGTTTACGACCAAATCACAGCAAAAGCTGATATTCAGCTCAACAGCGCCACCTCCAGTTTGATGTTGCTTAAACATCAGAGCAAAGCTGCTTCTCAGCTTTCAGAATCTGTTTTAATTACGTCGATAGTGGAAACAGTTGAAGAGTTACAGTCATTTGAAAAATGCACATCTTCCTGTTGTCAGCAACAGCTCCGGTAAACAGCTCAGTCTTACTAGCTTGAATGTGGGAGGAGTTTAGTGGATCTGCGCTCGACAATACAGTCGAGGCAGAGTAGTCAAACACAGATCCACTGAGCTTTCACCACAGACCGCATCGTCAGAAGAAAAGTTGATAAAATAAATTATAAAAATTCTGTAACATTCGATACATGCATGTACCGAACCGAGAACACTGTATCCAACGGTTCAATACAGCTACATGTATTGTTGCACCCCTAATAGTCAGGTGTATTCCTGCGGCCACAGTGGGTGAGGTTGGATCAAATTTAAAACTGCTTCTGAAAGGTAATTGTAGATGCGAACGACTGTAATTCATGTCAGCAGTTATGACATCCAACTGCACCAGTCATAAGTCACTAAAATTGAGTCTGTGTGTAGCTACACCAAAATAATATCAAACTCTGTAATTTTCTCTGGACCCCTACACAATTTGACCAGCAATGACTGCATTTTAAGGTTGGGTGATAAGACCTCAAATCAATATCACGATAAGGGTTTTGTTTTTATTTTGTAAATAAAAAAACGATTATAACTGGTATATTTTTGTAACAAAAGAACACATATCTGATTTTTTAAAATAAGTGAAAAGAAGCACACACAGTTTACCTACATATGGTCATGTAATGAATATTTGAAAGAAAAGATCATTTACAATGATTACTGGTTCTGAATGTCAGTTTTAATTAATTTTCAATTAATTGCCCAGCCTTACCACATGTCATCATATAGTTGCTGGTTGTCACAAAAGGTGTCCAGTAAACAATGTAGCCCTAGTAGATAAATGGCACACATTCTGGGAAACATCTGGTCTAGTTAGGAGAGACCGCACTGATCTTACTTTCAATGGAGCAGCTCTCTTATCTGGTGGTCTGGCCAAGTTAGTGATAAGCTGTCATCTGAAACAGATGCACGAGGTTTTCAGACAGTTAGAGCAGTCACTCCTGAACCCATTAGTACTGTGTCAGGCCCAGACCATCAGCGTGTGGAGCGCCTGTGGAAATCCAGATTCGGAGGACCTAGAGCAAAGGAGTCTAGGTCCTCCGAATTTATTCTTAAGAACTTTTGACTGAAGTCAACTCCACCAGCTCGCCCCCCTAAACGAGCTCAAGATCTTTGACAAATTCCAGTCCCGTAATCTTCAGAGGTATTCAACCAAAACAGCTCTCCTTAGAGTATCTAATGATGTCCTGATGGCGTCTGACTCCGGTAAACCGTCCTGGTGCTGCTTGATCTCAGCGCAGCATTTGACATGGTTGATCATGGCATCCTTAGAGACAGGCTTAGAGACCATGTCGCATCTCAGTCAGCGCCCTTGACTGGTTTGCGTCTCACTGAGGGACCCTGGACCACTGCTATATTTTAGTGGAAAAAATGGTTTGTAACTAGAAACAATAGATCAATTTACATTCATTATTTCATTAAACTGAACTAAAAGATGTGCTTATTCTGAGAAATATTTGACCGTACCAAAATAATATATTTTAACATATTATCAAAGAATGGATCGCTCTCAGAAGCCCAGTCAACTCCAGCGTGGTACTGTGATGCCACCTGTGCAACAAGTCCAGAGGTGAAATTCCCTCGCGCCAAAATATTCCACAGTAGTATTATAACAAAGTCGAAGTGACCAATGCAGACTGCAGTCAATAGGCCACCAGGATGCAGGCCACTGATTGGCCAGAGAGTGACATCACTGGTGAGTCATGAGAGCGACTCCTTCACACCCGCCATATTTGAAACTCACCAATAGTGACTGTGATTTACTTTCATTTAACAACTTTATTTTCAGAACTAACAGGAAAAATGGCAAGCAAGTCTTTTCCGTGGTGCACCGAGGACGCCTCGACGTCCTCCATTGTTGTTTTCGCATACATGACCGGAGTTGCTGCATATAAAGACGCCACTGTGTTTTGGGCCGCCTTACTATGAAGGCCCCACCCACATTGAGGTGGTACTGAACTGTAAAGGAAAAGGACTAAGACCGAGGCGAGTCGAACCAAGCCAAGTAGGTACTCGTGAAAAGGGCCGTTAGTCAGAATGATGTTCCGGACCTTTGCTTTGGGAAATTTTCTCTAACTGGACCTCTTTGAATTTTAGCTGAATACATCTGCTCTACAAGGTAACGTATTGTTACGATTGCTAACTGATATGAACACTGGCACTTGTTAGAACAGACAGTAATTATTTGTAGCCTGTTATGAGTTGATAGTGACGAGGCACCAAAATCTCACTCATGTAATTCATCCCTCCTGAGTGTGTCGCAAACATTTTTGCATTTTAACCACTATTCGCTCTTTCAAAGGTTTACACATCCAATACACACGTGCACTAATACAAATTCTCTCTCTCTTGCACATTGCTCTAAGACAAGCACTAAATAATCTCATACATGGCATAGTTGTTTAAAAACACAAAAGTATGATTCATCTGGTTATTCAATTAATCGATGAAAGACTCTACAGGATACTCAATTACAAAACTATTCAATAATTGCAGCCCGAATGTTGACACTGATACCAAAACCGATACCTCGTTTTCGATATTGATACCTGATTGATACATTTTTCAATACCAGCTTATAAAAATTTCAGCAAGTTATTTTAGAAATTAATGGTGGTATGGCTGGGCAATCATTCAAAAATTAATCAAAACAGTCATCACAGACTTCCTTTTTGTTTCTTTGAAATGTTCAAGAAGTAACTGTATCACAAATATAAATACAGCAATAGTTGCAACTTGGACATTGTTGCACCAAAACCTTGTTGGTTATCTATGAGGAGAAAAAAATAAAACAAAATCAAAATCACATAAATAATCATTCACTTATTCATTATAACTACTTTATAATGCAGATAATTTTATAATTCCAGTCTGGGTTTTCCTAAGTTCAGCTTCATGGAAGTTCACTTCACTCCAGAAAAGTAGAAATCTCAATAATCCAGTCTGGGTTTTAGATCTGACCTCCAAAATCAAAATAAAAACAAAGGGAGCATTAGCATCCACATCGTCTACAGCTGTTTACAATATTTACACAGCAGCTACTCACAGAACCTTCACAAAGCTAACAGCAGTCCAGAGAACGCAGAAGTGAACTGGAGCTACTGGTAATGTTTCCAGAGGGTTGTTTGAAACTGGCGCCACTTTGTAATGACAGGATTGGAGGATTGGAGCGGTGTGTGGCTACGGCGCAACACTGCAATTAAATAGTTGAGTGGTGGTGTTTGGAAGGTGTTAAAAAAGAGGTACCAAACGACACTCAGTTTGTTGATACTCAGTGGTTTTGAAACTATCCGATCAATCCCAGAAAAGAATTGATCTTTGACACCCAGTCCTAGAGACAGCCCTCACTCAACAGTACATCTGCTGATTCACTACAAAGTCTTGGCACAAGCTACTCACTTAAGACTGACATATCACTACTGTCCACAGCCACACAAATGCAGTCATACCAGATTCGTCCACTCTCTCTGCCCCTTCTTTCCAAGCTTTACTTCTGATACTTGTGTCTCTTTATGACCACACACTTGACTATAAAAAATAGGATGATTGATAAGACTGATTGATTACACAACGTCATGGATTGTGTTCATCAATGCGCAGTGTCCTCACAAAATAAATAAAATAAATTTAGTGTTTGCAGCAAAATGTTGCATATCTTCTATAAGTCCGCTGTGGAGAGTGTCGTCTGTTGGAGCAGCAGCAGCATCTGAGTCAGTGACTTAAAGAAACTAAAAAAAAACGATAAAGAAGGCTGAATCTGGAGCCTCTAGAGCTGATTATGGAAAGGAGGATACTTCATAAAATGAAAAACATCAAGGACAACCATGAGCATCCTCTTCATAACACAGTGATTCAAGCAACAGCATCTTCAGTCAGAGGCTTCTCCAGATCCACTGCACCACAGACCGCTACAGAAGATCCTTCCTGCACACTGCAATAACTAGACTTCAGTCATGATAAGTACTGCAACAACAGAATTTGTCTTCAGGGATTAATTAAGTATTTTTGAATTGAATTGAATCCCGCAATTTCTACTTTTCTTCCTGTCCATTTTCTTGTTATGCAAGCGCCAATCATAGATGGACAAGAGCCGGTATATTCTCACTCCCACGTACGACTTGATTGGCTGGCACTTTCTGATGCCACCAACGGGTCCACATGATGCTCCCAATGCCTTCATGTGAGGTTAGGGTAAGGGAGTAAATATACAGTACAGCTGCACAAATAATAAAAAAATAATAATTGAAACAAGACATTCAGATCCAATAATCAATGTAAACTTGCTCATGTCAATCATTTCAATTATTTCTCCTCTTTTAAGATTTAATGACCATGTATAGTTAAACTGTGCATGCTTAATTTCACTTGTTTTAAAAATCAAAGATATCTATTCTTTTATGAGAAAAATATATCAGTTTTAATAGTCGATTATATTTGTAGCAAAAGTCTAATCAATAATCTATGAGGGCAAAAAAATAAAAGGATACAAAAATAATCGCACATTAATTGCAATCGAGGTAACTTGTTCAATTAATTGTGATATTCATTTCAGGTCATATTGTCCAGTCTGCCTGTGAAGATGTTTTTTTCTCCCTACACATCCACACACACAAAATATTCACAACTCAAACACATTTAAGTCAGTGTGTGTATCATGCACATCCAAATAACAAACGTATCATTCTGAGCAGAGAGTCATGCCAAGTTTAGCTTACCAGTAGTAGGTCTATGGTGGCAAGACTGCAGAGCTCCTGGCAGATAGTAGGTGCACTGGTCTGTAGCAGGGCAGCCACCAGCTGGGCCACATGAAGGCGAGCATTCCCAAGCGGCTGTTCTAGAATGCCAACGGTTGTCAATATTGCACTTTTCTGTGGAGGAAATATACTAGTGTCAAAAAGAATGTAATCCTGTCCACACACAAAGCCTCAGGTCTAACGGAATGAGTGACTTAGGTATTTTCAAAAGCTCTGCCTGCCAGACATCATGAAACCATGTTTACAAACTTCACTTGGCACTACACTAAGGGTGTTACCTTGGGGGGATCCATAAGAAGCTGCTGGAAGTCCTTTAGATGGGGCTCAATGGCATTTAAAATACTGCTGTTGACAGTGTAAGACCTTTCATAACCCTGAGAATACAGATCCATCAACCCTTCCAACCTGGCATACACAATAGACAGACATTCAGTCAGATCTGCACTAATGAAAACTCAAGTTACCATGGCATTCATTTTAAAAATGAAGACAAGTAGACAAGTCCCTGCTTTCATATCTTCAAGAAGTATATTGAACTCAGACTTACCATATATCATTGCATAAAAAGGTATAGGTGAAAACAGGCCATGAAGGCAGACTTAATGGAGTTTAGATCATGTTGCATAAATTGAAAAACTCACTCACCCAGGCCTTCTGGTCTCCAATAAGGTAAGTAGCACTTGAGTTCCATTAACAATGGAGGCCTCGCTCCTCTCCCCCTCAAACATATTTTTCAGAAGCCATGCAACACTCTCCTGCCTGAAGAAATGAAACAGGTTTAGACAATAACAAAACCCCAAAACAAAAGTTGTAAGCTTTTCTTTGTTGTTACAAAAGCAAATAATCTAAGGTTGTGTCACTGCGCGACTCCACGGTCGCCTTATTCTCTGCATTCTCTTCTCTTACACAAGCTAACTTTGCATCCTCTTTCACTATGTCCATAAATCTCCTCTCTGGCCTTCCTCTAGGGCTCCTGCTTGGCAGTTCAAACCTCGTCATTCTTATACTGATGTAGTCACTATCGCTCCCCTGTACATGTTCATCTAAGTCTGGCCTTGTGCTTGTCCCTCTGATGTATTCATTCCTGATCCTATCTATGCTCGTCACTCCCAAAGAGAACCTCAACATTTTAACCTCTGCTACCTCCACCTCTTTCTCCTTTCTTTTCTTCGGTCCCAGCCTCTAAAACATACAACATTGCGGGTCTCACCTCCATCTTGTACATCTTGTACACCTTTCCACTCATTCTTCTTGGTACTCTTATCAAACATCACACCTCTCCACCCATTCCAGCCAGTTTACAAATGCTTCTTCATCTCTTTTCCTCACTCTCTGTTGCTCTGGACTATTGACCCCAAGTACTTTAAATCCTCCACCTTCCTTATCCCTGTAGCCTCACCACTCCACTTTGATTCCTCTCATTCAGACAGATGTATTCCGTTTTGCTGCAGCTAATCCTTCATTCCTCTCCTTTCCAGTGCATAACTCCACCTCTCTAGGTGTTCCTCCACCTGGTCCCTGCTCTCACTAAAGATCACAATGTCACCTGCAAACATCATAGTCCATTGGGATTCCTGTCTAACCTCATCTGTCAGTCTGTCCATCCTCATAGCAAACAAGGAAGGAGTCAGAGCTGATTTCTTGATGCAGTCCAACCTCCACCTTCAACTCCTCTGTCACACCTACAGCACACCTCACCACTGTCTTGCAGCTCCCATACATGTCGTGCACTACTCTAACATACTTCTCTGTTTCTCATAAAATACTACAGCCGCTCTCTCATCACCCTTTCATGCCCTTTCTTAAAAGACACAGCAGGTCACTCTGGCCTCTGTACTTCTCTATCAACATCCTCAAAGCAAATGTTGTGCCTGTAGAACTCTTTTTTCTTGAAACCATTCTGCTGTTCAAAAATGCTCACTTCCACCCTTAGTCTAGCGTCTACAAATCTTTCACATAATTTCTTTGTATGGCTTGTAAACTTTACAACTCTGCACATCTCCCTTTTCTTGATAATAGGCACTAGCACATTTCTCCTCCAGTCCTCTCACCAAAATCCTGTTGAATGTCTTAGTCAGAAACTCTGCTGCCACCTCTCCTAGACACTTCACAGGTATATCATCAGGACCAACTGCTTTTCCATTCTTCATCCTCTTCAATGCCCTCTTCATTTCAGCCTGACTGACTCTTTGCTATTCCCTGGTTAACAACAGTCACCTCTCCTCTTGATTCTCTTTCATTTTCTTCATTCATCAACTCTTCAAAGTACTCTTCCCATCACCTTCTGTCAATACATTGCCATGAAGACATTGCCAATACATTACCTTTTTATTTCTCTGCTTTGCCAACCTGCAAAAATCATTCACTCTCTCATTGCTGTCCAATGGAGCATACAAATCATTGTATACCTTTTGTTTCACTTTTACCACCTCTATCGTCACCGTGCACTGATACTGTGTAATAGACTGTTTCGTGAAAAAAAAATTGTATACTTACGACTCTAGTACAGCCAGTAATGGGTCAGACTCCACATTTTCCTGCATCTGATTGGACTGGTCTCGACTAAGGCGGATAATGTCACAAAGCGTTTGAGACGCATTTGATTGTCTCTGAAAAACAAACAACTAAATCAGAAAACTTCAATTCCATCCCAAAGCAGGCAAGCCCAGACCTCCCTATGCCCGGCCACTTCTACCAGCTCCACCAGGGGGATCCCAAGGCATTCCCAGGCCAGCCAAGAGACATAGTCCCACCAGCGTGTCCTGGGATTTCTCCGGGGTCTCCTCCCAGTGGGATGTGCCCAGACCACCTCACTAGGGAGGTGTCCAGGAAGCATCCTGACCAGATGCCCGAGCCACCTCATCTGGCTCCTCTCGATGTGGAGGAGCAGCGGTTTGAGTCCGAGCCCCTCCTGGATGACCAAGCTTCCCACCCTATCTCTAAGGGAGAGCCCGGCCACCTTGCGGAGGAAACAAATTTTGGCTGCTTATACTCGCTATCTCGTTCTTTCAGTCGCCACCCACAGCTGGTGACCTTCTTCACGACAGACCGGCACGGCTTCTGCATCACTGCAGACGCTGCACCAAACCATCTGTCGACATCCCGCCCCATCCTTCCCTCACTCGTGAACAAGACCCCGATACTTAAAATCCTCCACTTGGGGCAGGACCTCATCCCAAACCTGAAGAGGACACTCCACCCTTTTTCGGCAGAGGACCAGGGTCTCAGATTTGGAGGTGCTGATTCTCATCTCAGCCACTTCACACTCAGTTGCGAATCGTTCCAGTGAGAGCTGGAGGTCCCGGCTCAACGAAGCCAACAGAACCACATCATCTGCAAAAAGCAGAGACCCGATCCTGAGGTCACCAAGCCGGATCCCCTCGACACCTTGGCTGTGCCTAGAAATTCTGTCCATAAAAGTAATGAACAGAATCAGTGAAAAAGATCAGCCTTGGCAGAGTCCAACTCTCACCAGAAACGAATCCGAGTTACTGCCAGCAATGCGGACCACTCTGGCTCCAGGAATACAGAGACCGAATACAGAAAAAGCTTCAATTGCCAGAAGAAATCCTTAATCTGCTAAATTAAGAGAGTTTTTATGACAAAAGGGATCAATAAACACTCACTTCTTCATCTTTGCCAGTATGGATAAGCTCAGTGAGCCTCTGTACCAACTTTTCCTCATTAAGCCACTGGAATAAAACAAGAAGAAAAGAAAAGAACATACTTTTAGCACTTTTAAATTGGTAGTGTTTAGAGGAGGCATCTAATTTTGACAGCTTACATGCAGGACCTCCTGCCTTAGAGGGGCAGGTTCCACACAACTGATGAGGCGAAGCAACAGGTCCATCATGGCAGAAGCATCAATATGTTTCAGCACCAAACTGATAAAGCCTTCTTTTTTCTTTAGAAAGGTAATCACCTAGAAAAATACATATTAAATATATTTGTTTCAGAAAATAGACAAAAAATAAATCAGAATCGAAATTTATTTACACAAGTATTTATGATATTCTCTGTGCTTTTTCACTGTACCTGTTCAGTTTTTCTGGCAATTAGATTACCAATGGTTTTACTAAAGAAACTGGCCAGTAAGGGATTGAGGGGTGGGTCCTGCTCCAGGAAGTGGTAGAGCATCTCAAGGAGAGACTCATCCCCGCCAAGCTTATCATTTATAATGGACACATCTGAGGTCAAGAGCTCACAAGCAATATTGGGAAACCTTATGAGAAAAACAAGATGACAATAGCATGTCTCTGTACAAGTTAATAAATTTAAAAGCATCAGGCAAAAGATACAAAAACAATTCATTGTATTAAATTTGAATTATATGAGGCAGTCTTTCCAAATCCCATTCCTCGGGATTCACTGTACTGTATATTTTGGATGTTTCCCTGCTAAAAAGCAATAATTGGCACTGAGAAAAAGCCATATGATAGAAATTTAATGAGGTCTTACTTGAACCGGCTCCTCTCCTCCAAGTCAGCAGGCGGTTCTGTTGTAATTAGGCCGACCAGCTCTTGCATGCAGTGGTCCTGGGACAGAAAGAGGAGCAGCCGACGGTTTTGGGCCTTGCACTCCTGCAGGACATCATCCTCTTCCATCAGCTCTCTCAGCGTCACGTCCTCTCTGTCAAGCAGCTGATCAATGTGGGAGGTG
Source organism: Arrhamphus sclerolepis (assembly GCA_037176975.1). Taxonomy (NCBI): domain Eukaryota; kingdom Metazoa; phylum Chordata; class Actinopteri; order Beloniformes; family Hemiramphidae; genus Arrhamphus; species Arrhamphus sclerolepis. The sequence goes on from JBAMYA010000016.1 coordinate 4,018,309, forward strand.
GTGTGCAAATCAAACTTCCAAAACATGGTGACCGCTGGGAGGGGAGACACAGCCCTGGACCATGGGAAAAACATTGTGAAGACAAGTTTTTTTTGTTTTTTAATTGTTTGAAGAAGTCCAGCAGTAGCTTGAAACAATAGCAGCAAACAAAAGCATAAGTGGAAAAGCTATGGAAACTGCTTTAAACAAGTCACCCGTTGCTATTTCTTCTGTCATTTTAATTGCGCAACTGGTTCATCCTGTGGTACAATTCCAGATGCTTGAAGGTGCCATGCTTATCTGTTCAAAGTACCTCAATCAAATATAAAAAGCAAAATGTGTTGTGAAAATGGTGGCTGAATCTGGTAAGTATGTAAGCAACTACTCCTTCAAATTAAATTGAAACTGACAATTTTATGTGAACTAAAAGTTCCGTATTCGACTTAATTGCCACTAGCCAATACCTGGGAATTTCTAGCTGGTAAACAGGCAGTCATTTCTGTGGAAAGCTCCCATTATATCACCAAAAATAATCTGCATCATAAAACAGTCATTGGTTGCCCTCATTTCTATAAATTAGTAGACATTAGCTATAGAAAACCCATACTGGCCTATCGACATTATGGTGGAGTCAGATACTGCTGCATTAATGTAGGGCCAATCAGAAGTAAAATTAGCATTATATAAATTATAAGGACATCTAATAGAAACAGGAAATTAAGGGCCTAGTGGTTAAAGCAGGAAGCCCATGCACAAGACTCAGTCCTCCAGCAGCGGTTGTGAGTTCAACTCCCACCCTGCGACCCTTTGCTCCGTGTCTCCCCTGTTCTCTCTGCCCCACCTTCCTGTCTCTCCTGACTGTCAATAAAGGCAGCCAAAAAAATCTTTAAACAAAAAACGAAACAGGAAATTAAACAGATCTATATGCAAACCAATTATGTGCCTGAATAATAAAGATCACAGTTGAATCACAAGCCCAAATCATCTCTGCAATTATAAAAACACAGGAATGCCACAGCTAATTGCTCACACGTACCAGTGGATGAAATCTGGATATCTTTAATCAGACCTCTCCCACCGACAGGCAGGCATTTGTGTTTGTGCAGACAACAGAGTGTGTGGCGAGGCCTGGCATTTATCAGCATGGGTCTCCTCTTAAAACGCAAGCCTCTTCAGGAGATGACACGCAGAGAGGCTCACCATTACCTGCAAACCACACAGACAACAACAAATATGTTGGTACCCTTTCAACAACAAAAACATATATGCATACAAATAAAATGAGTTAATTTATACAGACAGGCCTAATTTTATTTATTATCTTCTGATTTAGCTTCAGTTGTAACAGAACATGTCTTTGTGCCAAGCAGACTCAAATACTCAAATAATAATTTGTGACTTAAACTTGCTTTAATACTTAAACATGCTTTAGATTGTGAGCTGAAATCAGTAATGTCTTTTGTGAAGTTTATACACCTGCGTCTTACTCACTCAGCATCAACCTCCTCTGAGAGATGGAGATTGATTAAGATCGTTTTTCTACTACCTGAAACCATAGAAACAGCACTGAGTGGACGAATGGTGTAGCGGCCCTGCATACGTTCATATTATCATTTTGAAATATTGTTAAAACATTCTGTGGTTTCTAACTGCATGAGATCCAGTGAACGTGAATACATCTAAAGCAGGCATCGGATTGAATGAGGAAGGCAGGGGGGCGGGATAAGCATGTGATTGACAGGAGTCTGTTTTGCTGCATGTGTGGCGTTGTTACAACTGACAGTTCATAATAAACTGATGGTTTGCTGAGCAACTCGTCGTCCATCCTTCTTATCATGATCACATTCAACTGGACGTTACAATGTAAACGTGTGTGTGTGTGTGGGAGGTGAGAGAGGACAATGAATGGTTTGATACCTCTGACGGTGTGTGTTGCATTTAAGTGATACCTCGAACTAGAAGTACTCCAGTAATAGGACAATTCAGCTTTGCAGTGTCGACAAATAACTATTCCTCTATTAACTACACCGTCTGGAAGAAGTTTAAAATGTCCATGCAAGAATTTGGTACCTTTCTCCATTTTTCAATACCCGCCAGTTCTTTTCTGTGAACCATGGTTGACTATTTATATTCAGATTCTGAGAAGAATGGACTTTCAAAGTAAAATGAAAAAGTCAACACATGATAAAATAATTATTGTTGTTGTTAAAATGCCCAGCCCTAATTAACACAAATAGCTAATCAGCAAATTGCATGGCTGCAACTCAATGCATTCAGGCATGTAGAGGTTAAGACAACCTGCTGAAGTTCAAACCAGCATCAGAATGGAGAAGAAGGAATTTAAATGACTTTGAAGGTGGTATGGTTGTTTGTGCCAGATGTGCTGGTCTGAGTGTTTTAGAAACTGCTGATCTACTGGGATTTTCACCCACAACCATCTCCAGGGTTCACAGAGAATGGTCCCAAAAAGAGAAAATATCCAGTGAGCAGCAGTTGTGTGGATGAAAATGTTTGTTGATGTGAGAGGTCAGAGGAAAATGGGCAGACTGGTTGAAGATGATGGGAAGGCAACAGGAACTCAAATAATCACTGGTTCCCACCAAGGAATGCAGAACACCATCTCTGAACGTACAACATGTGGAACCTTGAAGAAGATGGGCTACAGCAGCACAAGATCACACCAGGTGCCTTCCTGTTAGCCAAGAACAGGAAACTGAGACTACATATCACACAGACTCACCGGAACTGTACCACGGAAGACTGGTCTGATGAGTCTGGGTTTCAGCTGCAACGTTCTGATGGTAGGATCAGAATTTGGAGTAAACAACACAAAAGCATGCCTTGGATCAACGCTTCAGGCTGCTGGTGATGTACTGGTGTGGGGGATATTTCCTTGGCACACTTTGGAACCCTTAGTACCAACTGAGCCTGGTTTAAATGCTGCAGCCTACCTGAGTACTGCTGCTGACCATGTCCATCCCTTTATGACCACAGTGGACCGTCTTCTGATGGCTACTTCCAGCAGGATAATGCACCATGTCACAAAGCTCAGATCAGCTCAAACTGGTTTCTTGAACATGACAACGAGTTCACTGGACTCCATAGTCACAACATCTCAGTCCAATAGAGCAGCTTTGGGATGTGGTGGAACGGGAGATTCTCATCACAGATGTGCAGCTGACAAATCTGCACCAACTGTGTGACGCCATCATGTCCTTACGGACCAAAATCTCTGAGGAACATTTCTAACATCTTGTTGAAAATATGTCGCAAAAAATTAAGGCAGTTCTGAAGGTAAAAGGAGATTCAACCTTTTACTGACAAGGTGGACCTGATAAAGTGGCCTGTGAGCGTGTATTGTTATTGAATTACTGTCCAGCCCTAACCACAAGCTGAGAGATTTTCCACTTTTTTTTTCTCTTAAAGTTTTGTTAGTGGCCTTTATCTGCACTAAATAAAGGCAGTCAGCTTATCGGCTGGCAGCTCATCATGAATTGATCACAAACTTTTTCTGCAAGCAGCCCTGGGTTATTTCAAGTAAGTATATATTTTGTTCACCGACAAAAAAAGAAAAGGTGCGTTTTCATGATTGTAGGTCTAGTTTATAAGAGTATTGTGGATACAAATTTGATGAGGGAATCTCCAGCTACATTCATGTGCGACTCTCTTCATGTTTAACTGTACATGTGTTGTTGTGTAATTGTGTTTAACTGTACATGTGTTGTTGTGTAATTGTGTTTAACTGCACATGTGTTGTTGTGTAATTGTGCTGCCTGAGTATTCTGTTCCCAATGTGCCCAACATGTTCAATTTGCTAAGTCAATATGTTTTTTTTTGTGAATGGTGCAAGTTGGTTGAAAAGATAGTGCTTAAAACTTTGGAAACTTTACATAACTTTGTATGTATATTTTGTAGCTTTTCTAAAATTATTTAGAAAAAGTCAATTTTGGACCTCAGCAACAGCACTGCTCTGTCTTGACATTACTGGTACTAGTAATATTCTAGTCTTTTGGTTTAATTAGCAATCCTTGCAACACTGATCTAGTTCTAGTCTTTCTGATTAACTGATATTGTTGTTTGCCATAATAGTCTCTTTGTATGATAGAGAAATACAGGTTGCCAGATATTTTCGTATTGGTGAAAAATATAACTTTGTATCTCAGCTGGTTGGTGGTCAGTCTGGATGTTTTTGTGGCAGTTTTTTCTGTCTTAGTTTGTGGTCTTTGGCTCCGTAGTCACTTAGAGGTATTAGTCTCTTTGCATAAAACAGAAATACAGGTTTCCAGATATTTTTGCATTAGTGAGAAATGTAACTGGATCTCAGGTGGTTGTTCAGTCCATCTGGATGTTTTTATGATGACAGTGACTCGAGCTATTATGTGATTCCAATGAAAAGTTTTCTGAGTGGAGCAGGTCTTTGACTTGCATGAATGGTGCAACTTGTTAGGCCATAACCAGTGTAGCAAAAAATATACAGAAAATCAAAAGAAAATGTGCACATTTTTTAGTCTTCCTGCTGGCTGTCACATGACAAAAATTATCTTGTGATACAAACTTATTGCTGTCTTGTTTTATTGCATATTTCTTCCTCTCAAATTGCGCAGACCAGCACCCATTAATATTAGGGCTGTAACAGCCCATCACTCCGTAAATACGTCATCTTGCACAGAATATGTCGATACATCATATACACACACACACCACACTGACAATGACAAGTAAAAGTGGCATACGTGCGTGGAATGACACTTCTTCCACCATCTCAAAAGAAAACATTGTGTGGCTCTCCAACTTAAAAGTGACAACACTATACTTTAAACTTCCTTTTAGTTGTTCCTCATTTCGGTTTGAAACAGCGGTATGATCCACATGATTAGTTTAGCTCAAGTTTTATGCCAGATGACCACCTGGCAACTGGGATTCAAACCCATCAGTTTATCTATTTTTCTTGACTGTTTGATGTTTACTATCCTGACAATTCAAAACAATCTGGTATTTAAAATAAATAAAGTGTCCACAGAGCACTTCAGACACCACTTCTGACACTATGTTTGATGTTTACTATGATACAAAATAAAAATGGAACACTGACTATAACACATGGTTTATTTACCATAACACTGAGATGCAGTTACAGAACGTTGCTATTGCATATACATGTAGTCAAGTGATGAAGGGAAAATAACCCGTAACAGGGAGGGAGAGTAATACCATCGCCCCCTGCTGGAAGCAATCCAACATCTATAGCAAAATTAATGGGAATTTCTGTTCAAAAACTTATATTTCAGTTCACACTTAATAGTTATGTTAATAGTTTCCAGATGATGTGCGTGCCAGGTGGCTCTATCGATTCAGGTAGTCATACTTAATTTTTTCCATCAATTTGAATTGTTTTTAATTAGCCGATAAAAGACTACACTGACCAAACGTCACGTGTATGATGTCACCGCAGAGTCTGGCGCTCTTCTATAGTAAGCGGCTGGCGAGTGATCAACATGCCGATTTGCATAGCATGGCTGGAGGAGTATTCCTGTACAAACAAGAAATGTATTCCTTGTGGGGCAGTCCGGCACAAAACACAGCATCTTCATGGTTCTTCTCTGGTCATCTCTTCGTTATAATCTTCACAGTTGTGTGGGATGCTGATGTAATATGAGTGACTGACTTGTAGTCCGCTTCTGACAGTATTTATGAAATTTGATTTTTTTTAAAGACGAAATTTCACGATACCATCACAGTTAGTAGATCATCCCAATATGTAAACTGAAAAATATTTTTGGTGTACAAGCTCGATGTTGTGTCCTCATGGGATTTTTTTTTAAATCAGGTCTATAGGATTTTCAATAGGATGGCTCTCAGGTTAGGAACACTGCCACTAGGATAGCTGTGTTTCACTGTCCCTCCATTTGAACATCAAAGTATGATACACACAACAATAGGGACAAGTGTGAAGACAGAGAACTGTCTACACCAAATGCTTTTCAGACTTCTTTTTCATATATTAAAAAGTATGCCCTGAAATACCTTGCTCATATTATTTGGATTTTATGTGTAAGATCAGATTTTATGTTGCATTTGTGGATTTGCTCTGAACCTTTTCTTCGCGTTCGTTTTCCTTTTCTTTTTGGTTGGACATAATTTCTGTTAAATATATTGCCTCTGTTAAAACTAGAGCTCTGAACAGCTTTTGCACTTTTTCGTGTGTGAATAAGTTCATAAGTTCTAATTTTTATGGAAATTGTTCTGTATAAATCAAGTGTTGCCCTAAGACACTTTTACTTTAATGTTTTAGTTGTTGTTCTTTTCACACTTAAAAGTAATAAATTGTGAGAATGGTAAAATGCATTAATTGTTAACATTTAACAGAATGATGAATTGAAAAGTCAAAAAAAAAATTATCAAAAAATAATCAATAGAGTAATCAATAAAGAAATAATCGTTAGTGACAGCCCTAATTAATATCTAAAAACAGCTTTCTGTATGCCGATATCTTAATAAGCTGGTATCCAAAAAATTATCATTCAGATACAGGTATATTGCAAAGCCCTATTCTTAATGAGATCCTCCCATGCATGCTTGCCAACATGCATTTGATATGCTGATGATGGAAATAAAATGTAAGTAGGAAATGAAAGGGCTTCCTCCTTTTTCTTTTCCTGCTCTCCTGAGAAGGACCTTTCTCTGCACATGCATCAGTATATGCAGAGATGTATATCTAGCATATATTTACACAGTACACAAGTGCAATATTCTGCTGAGCACTGCCTTTGGAGTCAAGTTTTTTTTTATTTTAAAAAAGCAAATGTTTCACTTTACATCCAAAATAAACCCCATGAAAGAAAACCTTGACAAACAGTTTACTGGTGCATATTTTAGACAATGAAAAGAGGAACAATTGGGCATGAAAGGTTCATGAGGATGTTGTCAGCCAAAGCAGGATGTAATTAGGCAAGCTAAAAACCACTGAAATCGTGTTAAAAGGAATTCCACCCAGATGTTTACAGAAACTATTATTTGCTGAATATACATAAAATTAGAACTGACAACAAACTGATTTGTTTTTTCAATTTGCACTGTCCATTCTATAAATAGATAAATAAAGGCAACAGTTTTTGTCCTTTCTCTCCTTCTCCATTGAAAAAAGGGGGGTCAATTTACCAACCAAATTATGTCACACTCCAAAATGTTAGGTAACAACAATACCAACTTTCAACATGTTAACATTGGGCTTATCTTGCTGAACTATTAGGCCTTACACCAAAACAACAGACAAAACTTTGATTTAGGTGGTGGTAGTAAATTAGAAAAATGGCTAACAGTGAAGTAGGGATATTTCTTATGTCCTCCATACTTTTGTTTTTTTCGTCTGGGATATTGTTTTTGTTGATAATTAAGACAATGCAAAAAGTAAAAATGAATACATGCCGACTTAAAAAAAACAAAAAACATATATATTTATTAAAATTACTTTGTGTCCTTTGATCAAGACAATGTTTTTTTTTAATTTTATCACTGATGAGGAAAATTTTAACTGTATTTTTTACATAAAACAGCTAAAAATAATCACCTGCATTTTAGGTCAAATAATGAATAAAATCAAACTTGTGGATCCATCTTTCATATTATGTAATTACAGCAAGCCAAAACTTGCTGTAATTTTTTTTGTTTTGTTTTGTTTGTTTGTTTGTACTTTATCTGACAATTTGAGATACAGCAGTGTGTAG
>JBAMYA010000016.1:4026111-4050885 GCA_037176975.1 Arrhamphus sclerolepis
TCCATCGTCCATATCCATATGTCCCATTTTTCAATATGGGTCTGCATTATATCCACCGTGTGATATTGAATGATCACTAAGTGGGTATCTGCCTTTAAACTTCAATTTGGTAATTTGCTTAACTTCATCTTTGCCTCACACATGCGCACATCTGAAAAACATTTGGACACCAGTAGTTTGTTAAACTGTGTAGAAAAGAATGCACATTGTTGTGATGAGCTCAAGGCACAATTTTTGCCTTTACAAAAGGCAGAAATGAGACATTTATACCCTCAGACTGACTGATCACAGCTGGATCCTTCTGAGAGGGTGTGGATATGCTGAATATTCGTTAGGAAATTGAAATTCCACTCTTTCTTTTTGCAGCAGCAGCAGCGTGAAGTTGAACTCCAGACTCCAGCAGTTGTTCAGGAGTGAACAAGCACAAGCCCGGGCTAATATTGCCAGTCTGATTACACTCAGTCCAGTCCATCTGTCCACACCCCTTGGATGCAGCCAACACTCTAGCAGAGCCTCTACTGTGAGGTGGGAAAGCAAAACAAAAACAAAACCATTGCTGGAAAACTACTATCAGATAGCCAGAACCCAGCAACAGATAGCTACTCTATTTATCCTCAATCAAATGAGCCAGACACATGGTCAGGTGGCAACAACGATCCTTGATAGCTTACTTTGTTGTTAATTGGTTTGATGTCCGGATACAAAGTGATCACACTTTGTTGTATTTTAGTTGTAAATCTCATTAAGAATATAATTAACTTGAGAGGTTTCCATTAAGGACCTATTATCTTTCTACAGTGCACTTATAACCCTCTGTAGCTGTCTGCAAACAACCAAAGAAAAGCCTTCGACCCCCACGCCTTTGACGTTAGAGCCAAACTTTGGCTACCAGCCTACGGCAGATTTCCATGTGCATGCAGAGAATTCTGTGAGGACCCTTCAGGCAAATATTAAGGCTTCTAACTCTGTCTGTTGTTGCAGTGGAAACAATGAGATCTGAGATCTGGCTGTACAGAGTGTGGTGGTGAAAACTGACCTTCCTTCAGACCAGGTTCACACCATATGATCTCAAACCAAAGATCCATAACTGGGAGGGTGGGGCTTCAGTGATGTAAATAGTGCATCTACACAGCACAGTACCAACAACAGTGCCGAATATAACAGAAAAAAGGAGAAGAAAAATGTGGAACTAGAAGAAAGACGAATAGAATGCCGCTATAGCAAAAGTCAACTTTCTGAGAAGCAGGAACCAGAGTTGAGCACAAGCTGATACACAACAATGCTGCCTTTAGGGCCTAAAATACTCTCAGAATTACTTCTGTTGTAGCCACCACTCAGTGCAGGCTACTACTCCTTTTATGTCATTTATTGTGGCTTGCTTTAATCTTACCAGACTGCAAAAATCCCTTGAGTGTGAATCCAGCTTCAGTGAAAGCGCACTAAATGAACATGAACCCTGTGTGGAACACTGCATATTCAGCTTTCATTCAAATTTCAATTCAAATTCAAAATACTTTTCTGCACCCCCAAAGGGAAAATTCAGCTGTTGCAGTAGTCATCATGATTTGAGTCTTGTCAAACACTACTTATAAATAGTTATTGCTGTGGGCAGGAAGGATCTCCTGTAGCGGTCTGTGGTGCAGCAGACCTGAAGAAGCCTCTGAACGAAGAACTTTCAAATTCACTTTCATAGTGTTGAAAGTAAACTACAATACAGGTAACCAACTTTTACGACGATACAACAACAAAATGATATTCAAGCAGATTATCGAGACACAAGCACACACACACTATCATCAGCTTCATCTCAGTCTAATACAACAACCCCAGCTTCCCGTTTTGACTGTGAAGCGCTAAGGTTCGTTTATAGAAAGAGAGGAAATGCATACCGTGTGACGGTCAAGTGAGGAAGGTTTGTCGCTGCTACCTTTTCTTGTACTAAAACACTAAAAAGACAAAAAGTGGTACGACATGCTACTCAGTTGAGTCCTTCTTCTCACACCCACGCAGATCCTGTCATACGCACACATGCACACACACGCACACACACACGCGCACACACACAGAAAAAAAAAAACCTGAAGGGAGGAGGCAAAGCAATGAGAGCATGTATGTGGAAGGCTTTCAGCATCTACCCTCTCTACAATAAATGCTCTTCATTCTCTATCTTCCACTTTTATAGCCTACAGCAATTTTATTTCTAACTTCCTCTACATTCCTGATATTCCTGCTAAATACTCCATCCTAGATCCCTGAGGACTTTTGCTGTGTTCTTCTTTTCATTCATCAGTCTCTTTGCTATTGATTGTTTGTTTTCTTGTTATTTTTAAATCATAATTACAACCAAAAGTCATCCGACACGCAAAACGCACACCACCACAAAAACAAGGAAGTAGGTAATTCAATGTTCATGAAGCCCTGAACGTGGAGCCACAGTTTAAATCTAGAATACTGAAGCAATTATGAGTTAGTAACCCTCTAAACAACTAATAAAACCACATGACTAAACCAATCTCATCATGCAAAAAAATAAGCGCATAAATAAATAAATAAATAAACACACAACATAGCTACCAAGGGACTGTATTATGTGTCCAATAGTAAAACTTTTAATACAAACTCCGATGTAACAGTTTCCATTGATACACTCAACTGTGTTGCACCCACCACATAATAAAATAGTTTTTAAAGGTACAATGTAGTTTGCAAATGAGATCATCAACATTGCAGGAGAAATGATAATGCAAGTTTTGAAGATGAATTTCCACATTTTAATTAAGAATAATGATACAAAGACACAGACGATCTGATTTGACGGCGGTCTCCCTCGTCAACCCAAGTAAAACATTTATATCAGTGTGCAAGTATAAAAAGGCTGGGCCATAAGAAAACATTGTTTACTGTGTAAACAGTCAAGCTTGGCTGCAGAAATGGTACAACATGAGTGAAGCCCACTGTGTTTCTCAGGAAATGTTTCACAAGTTCTAAAAGTAGATCTTTAAAATGGAGCGAGACGCATGTGTGTTTGTTCTACATGCAGCCCAATGTTGTTTTTCCCAGGAAAGAAGTGCTACTGAGGCCAAAGGTAGAGTTGGAGTCTTTGCAAAACAAGTAACTGTCAACTTAATTAAGTGATAGTTAGGAAAACAGTTATTTTTAGAGTTGGTTAAGATTTTGAATCAAAGCTGGTATCTGAAGTTTGGTAACAGTGGCTATGTGTGCCTTTAAACACCTGACTGAGTGCGATAAATTGAAAGACGTTACAGCTGTGCAGTCTCTATTTCTGTCTTCAGATCATCTTTCACAGAGATGTACACTCAGGTAGACTTTAACTCCTAATTTGTCTATTTTCAATTAAAACCATGAATAACTTATGCCATTTTTAACTGTGTTTGTTACAAATACATACATCCATAAAGATTTTGGCTTTGTATAAAAACAACTTAAAAAATCCAAAGCAATAGTTGTAAGTGGGCATACGAGGTCTAGTTTACAGAGAGACAGCCATGATTCACATCATGGAAGTCTAAAAGATCTTCTCTTGTACTATAGTGTAGTTGAAGACAACCCATTATTTCCTTTCAAGAGCCTGAAACTGCTAGCCTAGAAATCAAGATGCATCGTTAGCAAATGTGAATTCTCTCAGCGGGTCCCTCTCGCTACTCTTTACTGGAGCTCATTAATTACACCCCAAAGTCTTGAGAAGCCAATCAGATCAGTTGATCCTTGTAGACTCTGAGAAGGCATAAAGTGATGATAGCAGACCTGTGACATCGCAGCCAAGATGGTAAACAATGGCTTTTTGAACCAACTTTGGCATTGACAGTTAATTAAAGACTTGGGTTTCTGTGGAAGTTGCTTAGTTGGGCTGGATGAGGCCCATCTCATTTACGACAAAACAAACGGTTTCGTTTTTCAAAGATATCGTATGAGTGTTTGAGTGCATTGGTTATCCTCAAATTCTGCTTGCAAAAACAACAAATGTGATCCAGCAATCGTCAGATTCCATTTCTATTATATTTGGGTCTCTCTCCATTAAAGTCTTCTCCACAACATTCTCCCACTGCGTTGCTTTTAATACGTCACCTTGCTTGTTGCTCTTGATTGGTTTTAATGCTAACCAACTGTGTGGAGAGGACGTTTGAAAAGCAACAGCTGGTCCCGCCTCCTGGATGGGGAGGCCTAATGGTGTGTTTTCAGACCTACAGCTGTCTAGATGTAGTGTCAGATCTATCAGTACTGAGACTAAAATGACTCCATCGCTATGGAAACCTGGTGATTATATTTAGATTAAAGAGTTGAACTTTCCTATCTTAGCCTAAAGATAGGAAAGCCCCACTGTGCTTCAATCTAGGACTTAATTTAGCAGCACAAAAACACGTGACACTTATTTTACTTTTTATTTTTGGTATGGTATTCACAGATGAAGCATTTAGAAAGAGAAAAACACCCTAATAATATTTTTGGAATACTATTAGTGAGTCATATTTCCCATTTTAGAAAGTCAAACAAAAGTGAAAAGCCAAACACTCATCGTTTACCCAGAACAATGACTTTCTTTGACTGCATGCAAATTAGAATTCAGAATAGTTCTGTGTCTGCAGAGGGCCTGTCCCTTATTCGGGGCTTTGATTTCGATGTGGGGCTCAGGATCAGAGAACAGGCAGATCTGGGGAGAAGGGCCTTCCAGAAGGACCACCATCTCTGCAGCAATCCAGCAGTCAGGCCTGTCTGGTAGAGCGGCCAGACTGAAGCCACTCTTTCATAAAAGGAACATGGCGGCCCACCTGCAGTTACCAAAAGGCACCTGAAAGACTCTCAGACCATGAGGAATAAAATTCTCTGGTCTGATGAGACAAAGACTGAACTCTTTGGCACGAATATCAGGTTTCATGTTTGGAGGAAACTCAGCATGTGGCCAACAGTGAAGCATGGTGGTGGCAGCATCATGCTGTGGGGATGCTTTTCAGAAACAGGAACTGGGAGACGAGTCAGGATAGAGGGAAAGATGAATGCAGCAACGTACAGAGACATCCTGGATGAAAACCTGCTCCAGAGCACTCTGGACCTCAGACTGGAGCGACACTTCTTCTTTCAGCAGGACAACAACTCCAAGCATACAGCCAAGATATCAGCCAAGATATCAGAGGAGTGGCTTCAGGACAACTCTGGGAATGTTCTTGAGAGAGCCCAGACTTTAATTTGACCATCTCTGGAGAGATCTGAAAATGTGGGTTCCCATCCAACCTGATGGAGCTGGAGAAGTTCTGCAAAGAGGAATGGACCAAACTGAACCACAGAGAGATGATCCAAGCTGGTGGATCATATTCAAGAACACTGATGTACATGTGATTTCTTAGTTTTTTATTTATTTTTAATAAATAAATATTTTTAATAAAAAATCTAAAAAAAAAAAAAAGAACTTTTCCATGTTGTCATTCTGCGGTAAAAACTGGGGTCAAGAAAAACCAATATACATCCTTCAAACCCTGAAGGAGTTGATGCAAAACTGCGTTTTCTTAAGCATATTTATTCATTTGTAAGATGGAATTAAATTTAGAAGTTTCAGAAACTGTCTGCCAAGAAAATCTTGAGAATGATTTCCTTAAATACTGACTATGATGTGTTGTAGTACAACGATGAAGCTGTGATCCATGAAGTTCTGCCTCAAAGCAGTGAGGTGCAGGATCAGAGGAATGGCCAGCTGGAGGACAAACGCAATGAGACAACTTCAGAGATCACAATGTTCCTGGAGCCCCTCAGAACCATCCACTCCATCATCCTGGACTGGTCGTCTTCCAGCTTCATTGACTCTGTAGGAGCCAAAGCCATCAAACAGGTGAGGGGGCATTTGTGGGTGACTTTCTGGGTTTTGCTCGTGTCAGGTTGAAGCACTTTAGCTGATAATGTCAAACTTCATCTGGTTCTACAGGTCATTAAAGAATATGCTGCAGTGAATATTAAAGTGGTAATAGCTGGCTGCAACAGTAAGTAATCATGAGAACATTTCTGTGTTTTTAAGTCCCCCCCCCCAAAAAAAAAAAAATATATATATATATATATATATACATATATATTTAAATTTTAAATGAATAAATAAAAATCACCCTGCACTGTTCTGGTGGTGTTATTGATGTCATCTCCCTGTGGCTCTGAGTGCATCGCACTCATGCAAATGTACAATTATTTGTGTTTGCATCTGGCAGTTGTTTTTTTTGTTTGTTTTTTTCCCCCAGATTTGATAACATTTGTTTTATATAGTCAGTTTGGTCTAAAATGGTATTGTTATCCACTGTCTCAGAGTAACCCTGCTGTCACCCACCAAATGCTGAAAATGATAAAGACAGAAAGACACAACCAGTCTTTAAAAAAAAAAAAACAACAAAAAAAACAGTGAGGTTACATTGTTTAAAAAGCTATATTCAGAATATGACGTGTTTGAGTCATCTTATTATTGACTCATCAATAATTTGAAAACAGTGGAAAATATAGCAGGATTAGGTTCATTTTTCTACTCAGGTTATGAAAGAGTTTCTTTTAAACCAGGAGATTAAACATGTTTGGACTGGTGCTTCAGTCTTCTTCAGGAGCAACAGTCCAAACATGTTACATCTCCTGCTATAAAAGAAACCCTTACACTTAAGGACTTTTTATGCTTTTCCTTGTCAGTTAATGTTCGTAAGGGCAGACCCATCCTAAAATGCCTACAAAAGGCTTTTAACTCCATTTTCCCTGTTAGAGCTAAGTGTGCATCGTTGCTCGATTCCCCTGAAATGATAAATCCTTTTCATAAAGGACACAATCCTAATTTAAGATAACCAACTTTGAACTTTTCAAGCTATTCTAGATTTGGCGGCCAACTATTGTTGAACTCGTGGATGGTACTGTACGTGACATCAACTTTGTGAGCAGGACTTTTGCTTCTGCTCTGATTAATCTTGTTCCTGCTTATTCCTGAAGGAAGTCTGTTGGCAGAGCTGGACACCTTGCAGTTCTTCAGTGGGGATATATCTACAGAGCTGGTGTTCCCGACTCTACACGATGCAGTACTGCACTGTCAGCATTCAAATTCCAGCTCACCTGTTGCTCCAAATGAACTGGCTTAACTGGAGATGCCACATGTAAACCAGAGATGGAGATGGTCAAACCTGGACAGCACATGTGGGAGGTGCCACAACCTGACTGTTGGAGCTGTGGATTTATCACTGTTGTGTTCTTCCATCACCACAGAGGTTTTTACTCGACACCAGTGCTTGTAACCAAGTTGATCTTTCCTCTGAACTGTCCAAATCAGCAAGGTGATGGCGTCGAGCTGGTGAAGCTTTTGCATCCTCTCAAGTCGACGAGTTTTTAAACTTTTTATGTTCCTCTTATATAGTTACAACTGCTTTTCAAGAGCCTATGACCATATTACAATAATTTTTGGATGAGTCCAATTTTGCTGTAAATGTGAAACCGATCTTACAGGTTTCAACCTATAGCTAGAGTTACTGGAAAAAAATCAGAGTATGTTTAATATATTTTTGCTGTTATGTATTTAAGTACAAGGTTATCATAATTGGTTAATTAGTATGTTTCTGTGCAACATTTTCTATCAGGTGATTTTCATTTTATATAAAATGCTGTTACTGAAAAACACAAGATGCCTTTCAAGTAACCCTGTGATTATTTTAGAATGAAATGAGACAAATGTGGAATAAACTTGATTTAATGAACACGAGAGACAAGAATATTTTGTTTTGAAAATCCTCAAACACACACTTAGTTGTAGGTCATGTATCTTGGGGTGGCGCTGAACTTGGCATATGACTTGATGACCTTGTTCACAGCCTCCAGGAAGTCCTTCTCTGTGGCAATCTTCCTGCGAGCTCGAATGGCAAACATGCCTGCCTCTGTGCACACGCTGCGGATCTCAGCACCTGGCAGGAAATGCAACAGTAATTTAACGTCAAATTCTGTTTTAGAACATCACTTGATCACTAGGTGCCCTCATTCCTAAACTGGAAAATGATGCAGTGTCTTCAAATGAGTCATCATTGGGGCACTGCATGTTTTTTTTTTTTTTTTTTTTTTTTAAGTTTCCTTGACTCATTAGCTGTTATGAAGTGGGAATGAATACAACCATAAAATAGGTAATATTATAAGTTGACTGCAAACATAAGGTGGTATATTTTTCACAACAAAAAAAACCCTACAATTTTAAATGCAAGAAAAGATGAAGATAATGCAGGTCCTAAGACATTTCACTGAAGAATTAAACTGACATGTGACTCTTACCGGTGCTGTTGGGACAGAGGCGAGCCAGAAGCTCAAAGCGAATGTCTCTCTCCACACTCATAGAGCGAGCATGAATCTTAAATATATGGGTACGGCCCTGTAACACGAGAAACAAGTGAGCGGAGAGAAGACTGTGGGGAAAAAACAAGTTTTATGATTCGGGTTCATGGCAAATCATGCTGTGTAGTTTTATGATTGAATTATGAGAATATAATAGAAACTCACCTCCAGATCAGGCAGACTGAACTCAATTTTCCGGTCCAGACGTCCTGGTCTCATCAGGGCTGGGTCCAGTGTGTCTGGTCTGTTGGTGGCCATAAGGACTTTGATGTTACCTCGAGGATCAAAGCCATCCAACTGGTTGATGAGCTCCAACATGGTCCTCTGAACCTCATTGTCACCACCAGCACCATCGTCAAAACGAGCACCTAGCAGGTACAAGTACAGTTAACACTTATTATAATAGTCAGTACTTCTTAGATGTAAATGTTTGTAGAGGACAGCTGCACCAGAACATGCTAATATAAAAAACAAACATCTGGCTCTGCTCTAGCAGGCAATAATAAAGACAAACAAATCAAATTTGACATGTGCTTGGGGGTCAAGCTCTGGGTTTCTTAAGCGCCTAGAGATGACTTGTCGTAAATAGGCGCTATATAAATAGATTGAAATTGAATTGAATTGACATCAGACCCACTTGAAGACTTCTAATAATCACAACATGCATAAGGGACAGTATAGCTTGTTTTTACCTCCAATGGCATCAATTTCATCAAAGAAGATTAAACAAGCCTTCTTGGTCCTGGCCATCTCAAACAGTTCACGTACCATCCTGGCTCCCTTTACACAAAGAAATCGAAGAAGAAAGATTTTTTTTTTTTTACTTTACAATTAACATTCAAAATCAAATCTGAAGCTTTTAGTGCTGAACTCACCTCCCCCACGTATTTCTGTACCAGCTCAGAGCCAATAACTCTGATAAAGCAGGCATCAGTTCGATTAGCAACGGCACGGGCACAAAGGGTCTTTCCAGTACCAGGGGGCCCAAACAACAGTACACCTTTAGGAGGCTCAATACCCAGATTGACAAACCTCTCAGGCTGATGGAGAAAAAAGGCAAAGTCCATGAAAACTACAAGTTTCTTTCATAGTAGTATAAAGAAAAAGCTTGGCATTATGTATATCATCAATGTTCACTGAGGAAGGGAAAGTATGTAATGTAGAACACATCAATATAGGTGACAGAACCCTTTGCAACTCTATCCTGAAGAAGTTCTTTTAACACACCTATCATGGTAATTGTGACCACTGCAGTAGAGGTAGGTCCCTCCTTGTCAAAGGGCTATTTATTAAAAAAAAAAAAAAAAGTGCTACAGACTCATTACATCCATTTACACGAGAGTGCGTGGTGGAAATTGAGGTGGCAGGCTGGCTTACATTCTCTGCTCAGTAGGCTTGTTGCTTTAATGACCCTAAGCTCTTGAACAGTGAGCTAAATCTTCTCCAGCTGGGAAACGATAATATCAACAACTGCTCAGCCCAGGACAGCCCCACTGCGTAATCCCCTATCACTAAGACATCCATCTCCACACATGGGGCTATGGAGTGACTGACTACAGTTGAATTTAAAAAGATTTTTGAGAGAATTGCCAAACATCTTTACAAGGTTGATTTCCAAAGCTGGCTACAGTGCACACAGGAATCTGTGCTGGCCAGTGCAGGTTTTTGCATGCAACTTACAAAGACACAGCGGGCTGGAATTGTTTGTATTAATCTCTGAAAGAAAAAATTATCAAGTGTTTGGGCATGGACTGGCAGATCTGGGGAACTGGTAGATCCCCAGAGAAGGAGCTACCAGTTTTGCTAGAACCACTTGGAAGTTCTTTTCTACAAAAACTATCGTAGTACAGAAAAATGGGGTGAGTTAGAAAGTTGAACAAACTGAAAACAAAAGGAAATTAGATTAGTTTAATATGTTTATACTCCTTTGGGGAGGCGGGTAACTAAACCATTTTTTCCTCACTCCCTCTGGTGGACGAGGTCTCCCTCTACTGCTGCACTCTTGGTATACTGACCTGTTGTATCAAGTGTGCCTTCCACAATGGAACTAAAAGTGATTTAGATGTGAGAGGACGGGTGAACTCACGTGGAGCAGAGGGGTTTCAACCACTTCTCTCAGCTTCTCAATCTGCTCTTTACATCCACCAACATCACTGTAAGTCACATCAGGCTTCTCCTCCACCTACATAAAAAAAACAACTAGTTTTTTACTAGAAAATAAGCAGGCATTATAATTTTCTATGTCCTAAATACCAATTTATATTACACATTTTCCACATAAAAGCTATTTAATTATTTTGTTTGATGAAGACAGAATAATAACTAAGCTGTCAAATACAGAGATAGGTACGACTACTGACTTGTGTGAGGCTAATGCATTTTATTAGGCTGATTTATAACATTACACTGTTATGCTGTTGTTTAAGCAAACCCCGCATAAAAATTTCAACTCCTTTGAGTCAAGGAATTAAAATTTTATAACTACAAAAAGATTCCAGAACAGAGTAAAATAAAAACCTCATTACAGTGCAACTCCACAACTGAATGTAACAATGTAGTGTTTTGACATGCAACATGTTGCACATTTCTAAATTGGCCATTTTTGAATTTTATGTGCAACATTTCAAATGTGTATCCTTTGTTTTTTATGACAGGGCTTCCACGTGCATACCTGCATCATAGTGACAGTTGGGTCAATCTTTGGAGGCAAAGGAATGTGGATCTGATACTTGTTCCTGTCAACCCTGAAGAAACAGAGAGGACACTAAATGTAAAATATTGTGTCAATAGGTACTTAAATTATACTTTCAATGACTGTGACAATAAGTGCTTCACCCGACTCTCATGCCCTCCTCAATGTCAGTTGGAGCCACCTGGTCGCTGAGGTCCACCACAAACTTAGCAAACTGTTTGACGTTGATGATGTATTTGGGGTCTTCAGAATCTGCATTGATGATCTTTGTGCATCTATTTAAATAATAAAAGTACATATTACATTAACTGTAAAGGGACAAAAGCAACACACAGCGCAAAAGATAAATCACAATTTTAGTAATGAACTTGTATAACATTTAGGTAATTAACTATTCTGATTAGGGATATCCTTATCTGATAGTAGCATTGGATATCAGTCCTGATACTGACAAAACATGTAGATTGGCTTTTGGAAAATTAAACCAATCCATTCACTTTGATTTTTTTGCTGATGGTTATGTATGTATGTATGCATGTTCAGTTTCTGCTTCTTTGAAATTTAATTTAAAATTTGAATGTTCACAATTATGTATTGTTAGTGGTCTAAGAAATGAATAACAATCCATTATGTCTATGTCAAGTGTTATTTTACTACATTATTGTTCAATCTGGAATGAAATATATCTACCTTTAGCCTCTGACTCATGTTAAGTGTACAGTTCATTAATACTACAATCATTCAAGCCTAATTCTGCTACATTTTTGCAAATACTACGAATGTTTTTAAAAGAACATTTTAATTTGTGACATATAAAAAAAAATCAGAAGATATGAGAAGTAGAAACAACCAAATTGCCACAATTTAAATAAGAAATGACTGCCAGCATCACCTTGCAACCTGCAATGGCTGTTCGCTTTGCAGAGTCTGCTTGTCAGCAGCTAGATCCCAGAGCGCTGGAGGTGCCAAGCCTGTGTCTGACTCTTTGATTCCTAACACACACACACACACACACACATTAGAAAACAAACAAAAACATTCACAGCTCCAACTCAAATCTGACAAAAGTGGAAACGCATCTTCCATTGCACTACTGTCATGAAAGTTTGTTTCCGATTTCATTACCAACCTGTGAGCTCATTGATCTTCTTGAGAAGCTGCTGAATGTCATCTTCCACTTGTTTGATCTGTCTAGAGTAGGTGCTTTGACCCTGTAGATAAACAACAAGCACCACGTTGGATCAAATTCCCAAAGTCAAGGAACATGTCTTGAATTGTACCGCATTTCAAACTCATTCTTACGTATGTTTTCAGCAGAGCGATGTCTCCCTCATCCAAAGCTGTAATGACAATACAAAAACACCGAGTTTGCCTTTAGGACTGTTAGCACTAATACAGAGCATTTATTTAATATTGCTGTTTTCTTTTGATAAATATTCCAGAGTACACTTTATGAATCACAAATTGCCTTAGATGACCACAACATCGTAACACTTACAAACAAGACGAGCTAATGTTAGCTAATAAGTAACTAGCAGATTTCTTTTCATATTCGAACATTATTTTTCAAATATCTAGATTAGATAAACCTCTGATAGGTGCATCGTCCTTTTCTTCTTCTTTTATCTTCCTTTGGTCATCTCCCAAATAGTCTGGCATCTTTAATGCGTGAACGAACTGTTTAGTCACTAAGAAAGTAAGCTGCCCCCACAGCTAACTGATGCTATGACACAGCAGCTTTAAACTTCCGCCAATAGGAGGAAATGTAAGTCGGAATACTATTGAGGATGTACCGAATATAAAATATTTTCGTCGGGGATAAATTATGCAAATTATCACAATTTAACACAATTAATGTTTTGTAATAGCATATATTTTCAGTGTATTTGATAATGTGTCTATGAAAAACAGCTTAACAAATAAACAGTGTACTGCGGAACTACAAGTACGGAGCCATTACGACTACTCGGACAGGCAACAGCGACACTGCTGAGCTCGTTCTTGGACTGTATGGGGAGGCCCATGTGGTCTTAAAGCTTTAGCACTTTAGAACGCTTTACCAGATAAATTCGGCACGTGAATGTTTTCAAAGTCCATTTTTCCAAGATGTTGTTACAAGCAAAGGATGGTGAAGAAACGGTTGTGTTGAAAGCGGTTACCGGTAAGCAGTGACTGAGGGTCCTGGAGGATGGCTAGCAAGGCTGTTAATGCTAGCCTGGACTGCTGCTCTGGGTCCACTCAGTCATGTAAATGTAAACAGTAAAGATTAAGGAAAAAGTGCCGACTAATGTGAAGATGAGGATAGTTAATTTATTTGTAGTGGTTTTTGTTATATACTGAAAAGGCTACATAGCTTTTCTCCCCCCTGTTGTATAATGTCACCGATGATTGGACTTGTTTGGAATTTCACAGAAACCCAAAAGTCTGAACACCTGTTGGCTCCTTATATACTCCAGTATCTGTGTTTTTTAATCATTAGAGACAAAAACATTAAAATAAGCTTAATAAAAAAGGAAGAGACTGGGGTCTTACAATAGAACAATAATAGGCTTAGCTTCCTACTTAATTCTAGTATTTTTATGCTGGACATTTATATTGGTTTAATTATGTAAATGCTTTACTTTATAGAAGTAAAGAATTACACTTTTTGGGGGGGATTGTTTTTCAAAATAAATAAAATTTTGCCGAAAGCTCATTCGAAGAGCAGTTGTCCTAGAATATATATCACTGAAATTAAGTTTAAAAAAAGTAAAGCTACAGATGTCATACACAACTCACGTGGATCAGATTTTTTTTCCTCATCACAATATATACTGTGAAAGTACTTAGTGTTGTAAGACACCCGCTTGTGTAATTAAAGGTTAATAATGTAGGCAGAAGAAAAGAGCATTGTACTTTACTTAGCTACCTACACTAGCAATAAAATAACACAAATGCTTGTAGCTTAAAAAAGAAATGAGAAAACAGGTATACGTTCATTGTGGACGTCCCCTTTCGTTTTTATGTTGTATTGCACTTAAGTAAATAAAGTAATTACTAAACTCAGAACTATTTTCTAACAACTCCAGCCAGACATCCCCAGGTTCGTTGGTGCTCCTGTTAGACTTCGTTGGGCTTTTGTTGTTAATCTTCACATATTTTTTTCCCAGTGGGGATAAGAACGATGTGGTGATTTCTGTCATTTCGTTTGCACATTATTTAAATTTAGGATGCATTTGCATAAAACTTGCACATAACTCGAGATACTTCCAAAATGTAATTGAACATTTTTATTGTCACTGGTTGAAAATTACTGATTGCTTTTTTTTTTTAAACATTCTAATGAAAATATGAATTAATTGTCATTTGACTGTTAAGTCTATAATTTTTCTTTACTTTATATGTAGCCATTTCTTGCATATGTTTACAGTTCCTTAGAAAGGTGACGTGAGTGGATGCTTCTAAAAATAATAACTTTGTAAAATAAAAACATATGTTTAGTAAATGGAGAGAGCAATTTATATAATTTTTCATATCGACTGAAACAATCCCCTTTTACCCAGTTTTGTTACTTCTGTGCAGAGTTGATGGAAATGAGCGCTCAGTGTCTTCTTGTGCCCCCACAGGGTCTGTGCAGGTTCAGGTGGAGCCAGTTGGTCGATGGTTTGAGGCATACATTAGGAGGAGAAACAGGAATGTGTCTGCCTCATTTCAAGAGTTGGAGGAAGAAAAAGAGTCCTCTGAGGAATCGGAGGATGAGGAGTTTCAGCTTGAGGAGCACCCGATGCTGCGAACGCTTGACCCTAAAGACTGGAAGGTATTTAAAATGCTTATTCACACTGCAGGGAAATTCACTTGTTGAAGCAGCTCTAGACATTATAAAGGGCAAAAAATATCCAGTAGAAAACAAATAGCTAATTTAGCAATACAAGTAGTAAAAATAAAATATACCAAATAAAAATGCAGGGTTTATACATGATTGCAAGAAGCTCAACTTTTTCAACAGGTGGAAGACACTAAATGTGTTTGTGTGATGGCCAAGACACAGTATAGACAGATGACATTAGCGCCTGTTGAAAACTGTTAAAATAATGCTGTTTCAGCTGAAACAAATTGTCCTTTTAGATTACCAACACCCGTTTTTGCTGTTCCAGAGATTAATCTATTACAACATAATAGTCTCTTTTCTGATGGTTATCTCGTCCTTATTTAATGCCAGCTGTCAGAAGAGTCTCTGAATTTTGTTGAATATGCTCCACTGCAAATGTTGCTCTTCCACTTGTCAGAATCAGGATCATTATGCTGTCCTTGGGCTCCCACACTTGAGGTACAAAGCAACGCAGAAACAAATCAAATCTGCACGTAAGTATGCCTGCTCTTCTGTCCTCCTCTTCTCCCTGATAGTCTGGAATAAGTTAGTTTGATTAAAATAAATAAATAAAAATCTGGCATTTCATCTCAGACAAAGCGATTGTGTTAAAACATCATCCTGATAAAAGGAAAGCTGCTGGAGAACAGATTGTTGAAGGAGACAATGACTACTTCACCTGCATAACTAAAGGTTTGCAACTCTGCATCAGCTCTTTCAACACTAATGAAATTTCCTGATCTTGATGGCACTGAGTGTTTTTTTTTTTTTTGTTGTTGTTGTTGTGGTTTGGATCTTAGCTATTGAAGTCCTTTCTGACCCCATGAAGAGGAGAGCCTTCGACAGTGTCGATCCTACCTTTGACAACAGTGTGCCCTCTAAGAGCGAAGGCAAAGAGAACTTTTTTGAGGTGTTCTGTCCCGTTTTTGATAGAAATGCTAGATGGTCTTCCAAAAAGCATGTGCCCAAACTCGGAACCACCGAGTCAACTTTTGAAGAAGTGGACAGTTTTTACTCTTTTTGGTAAGTGCAGAATTTTTGTTGAGAGTCATGGAAGCTGACTTGAAATGAAATACCAAAACAGAGGAGAAGACAAAATATTGAAATTGGTTGTTGTTTTCATGTCAAAGGTATAACTTTGACTCATGGAGGGAATTTTCATATTTGGATGAAGAAGAAAAGGAAAAGGCTGAATGGTAAGATGTTTTATATTATCTCACAGGAACACGTTGCAGGCTGTGTTGAACAATGCTAACTTTAGTTGAACTTTCTTTACTCTGCAGTCGAGATGAAAGGAGATGGATTGAAAAGCAAAACCGGGCTTCTCGGGCTCAGAGAAAGAAGGAGGAGATGAACCGAATACGCACACTAGTTGGTACAGTCTGAGTTGTTGCAGCTTCCAGATTTCACCAGACCGACTAATGTGAAGTGTGTCTGACTGGCGTGTTGCTTTGCTGCAGATACAGCCTATAGCTGTGACCCTAGAATAAAGAAATTCAAGGAAGAAGAAAAAGCAAGGAAAGAGTCTGAGAAGAAAGCCAAAGCTGAAGCCAAGAAGAAAGAGCAAGAAGAGAAGGAGAGAGTGAGTATAATTCATTCATTTATTAGTGGATTAGGACAGATGTATGATGGTGGTAACCTTGAGGCTGACATCAATGTTCATCATGCTGCAATCTCAAAATGCTTTCATGTTGTTTTGTTTTGGTTCCTAATGAATGATCGGGATGTCAAAACATTGTTGAATCAGCAGGACTGAGATAGTCAGGTTCTGGACAAGGACTGGTGTTATGAAGTGTAAAAACTCATTCAGTTCAGTTTTATTTATATGGCATCTGTTACAATACAATGTGTCCGTCGGTGCTTCAGAGACCCAGAGCAACGATGGCGAGCACAACAGAGGCAGGGTAGAGTTCCCTCTTGAGCAGGACCTGGCTCACCTGCCGAGGGTCAACCAGGCCATCGAAAAAAGAGGAGGGAGGAGAGGCACAAATACGTATATGAAGATGGCACAAATAAACAGTAAAAAGTAAAAGATTGCCTTGAACAAATGAATAAAGAAGTCTGGCTCTGTTCTGGAGCTGATTGTGTGAAGGAGGATACTTAAAAACATAACATGAAAACCCTCGTGGACAACCCTGAACATCAGACCTCTGCAGGAGACCCCTCCTGAGCACAGTTATAACCATCTACAGCAAATCTTTGACTTTTTGAAATCATGGCGTGACAGAGACGCACAAGATATGGTAAAATGGAGATGAATGATCCACTGTGGAAACCCCTGTAGGGAAAACCCAAAAGGAGGGAGAAAAAGCTCCAAGTTTAGTTTTTTACCTTTTTTTATTTTTATTGCTCTCAATGTTAACCTCAAACATTTCACAACTGCCACATATGTACTTTGTTTGGTGTTTCAGAATTCTGCATTAATTCCAGCAGAATATTATAATTCAGTTTAGGCTTTTGCATGACTGGAATGATGTAACTGAGGCTACTGTTTGGACGCGACCTTCTGACTACGAGCGTCGTCTTTATGGTTGTCCATGTAGACGCATCGATTGTCTCTCCAGCAGTTGGTCATCTGTTTTGTTTTTTTATTTTCCTCAAGGCTCGGCAGGCAGAGCTGGAGGCCGTTCGTCTAGCAAAGGAGAAGGAGGAAGAGGAGGCCAAGCAGGCGGCCCAGCAGGCAAAGAAGGAGAAGGAGATCCAGAAGAAGGCCATAAAGAAGGAGAGGCAGAAACTCAGAACCACTTGCAAGGTACAGTCGTACATCTGACATTCCAGTTACCTTTCTGTCTTCTGTGTGTTTGAATTAGCTTTGGTTCTTCAGTCCACGTTGATCCGGTTTTCCTCTTTGTGCAGAACTGGAATTACTTTGCTGACAATGAAGCTGACAGTGTAAAAATGATGGAGGAGGTGGAGAAGCTGTGTGACCGGCTAGAGCTCACAAGGTTCAGCATGACTTATTTATTTATTTATTCACAAAACAAAACATCATTTTATATCATCATTCATGTTTTGATATTAGTGTCCGTTTTGTAAAAATGGAATCCCCAGAAGTATTAAGCTTATGGAAAGGGACCCACAGTGAAAACACATTAACATACAATATACAAAAAAAAGAATTGCAAAACACATGAAATATTTGGTTCAGATAAACAATCTGTTTTATCTGATCAGCTGCTTTGGTTGATTTAAGCTGCTGAGAATGACAGCAGACAAGGTGACGAAGAAGTAACGTTTTTTTTAATGCTTTCTAATTTGTTGTGTGTTAAATAAACCAAACTGGAGATTTAGAAAAGACCTTAAGATGATATGTAAATATGTATATATCATAGTCTTTTACATCCTCTTTGAAAGTCCTGTGAGATGTGAGAGTGTTTTCCTGTTTCCAGTTTGCAGTCCCTGAATGAAGTCTTGGCCTCAGGCTCTAAAGAAGACGGGAAGGAAGCAGTGGAGAAGCAGGTACTTTATACTTTACCAGGAGGAAACGTGTGTGACGTGATATTATGGAGGTCCTTGTTTTTATTTAATGATGCACATGACGTATGCCAGCAACAAATGTGTCCGTCAGTCTAAACGTAGAACAGCTTAAGTTAAAAATAAGGTTGGACATTAACCACATTCACACAGAAATGCTACGTATGCATAGACACTGCAAGTGTTGAGGACACATGCTGGGGTTCATAAAGTGTGCTGTTCCAGTGTTTTTTTGTTTCTTTTAGTCACGTTATACTGAAGTATAATTTCAGGCATTTCATAAGTGATTTTTGTGGGCTTGTGTTTGTCCACCTGCCGCTAACGTTTTGTTCTCAGAGGTAGTGGCAAAGTTGCATATTTTTAAAAAATGTATTTTGTAAGACTAGACTCTGGCTTCAAACCTGAATATACAAATCAGCTGAGAGCTGCAAGGTTATTTAAGTAAATACATATTTATATTTATTTCCCCAGGTACAAGAGGTGAATGCCCAGTTGCAGAAAGAAAAGGAGGAAGTTCAGGCCAAGCAGGCAGCTCGCAGCGCTGAGCAGGCCAGCGGAGGAGCAGGAGGTGGGGGGAAGGTCTGGAACGAGGAGGACCTGCAGCTTCTTATCAAAGCCGTCAACCTGTTTCCTGCAGGAACCAACGCCAGGTAGGTTGTAACCAACTTTGGGCTTCTTTCAGATGCCTTCTCATGTTGTGCTACATGCGATGTGGCAAGAAAATAAATGCATAGACATTTGTGAATGTAGATATTAACCAAGAAACTGCTGAAATGTCACGTTGGAGAGAGCCGACGATATTTAACAGGATTATCCAGATGGCCCTACTTAGCTTATCAAACAGTGAAAACCACTAAGACATGCTTTTCTTGCAGATGGGAAGTTATTGCCAATTACATGAACTTGCACACCACTAGTGGCATGAAAAGATCAGCCAAAGATGTCATCAACAAAGCCAAGAATCTGCAGAGGCTTGGTAAGGTCTACGCACATGTATGTATGAATAAAATGTACTTGAGCTACTAGATATTAAGTTAATTACTGCTTTCATGATTTGAATGAATGACTCAGTTTAAGATTTTGACTACACTGCCACTTGAACGCTAAGACTTAATTGTAAGCATCACCTCATAATAACTTTCCTTTATACACAAGAAATGCTTCGAGTGACTGCAGTGAGATACTTTAGTTTTGGAAACTGAAGGAACATGAATAACTGTTGTATGTTAATATATCACACCTAATAAAAACTACTTCAGGCTGATGGCAGAATGACTGTTTTAACGTTGTGCTGCAGTTACATTTTAAAGGCTAAATCTTTGTGTCCTCAGATCCAGTACAGAAAGATGAGATAAACAGAAAAGCCTTTGAAAAGTTTAGGAAGGAGCACACTTCAGTGCCGCCCTCCATAGACAATGCTACACCCTCCGAGAGGTTTGATGGTAAGTCCTGTTTGACATTTGAAGATGTGGTAAACTTTTAATTCTTAACATGATTTCCATTTTCACCATAAACGGTTGCTTTCTTGACAAAAGAATCACCAGGCTGTGAAAATCAGCTCGTCGCTGTTGCTCTCGTATCATTCGGGCTCAGATTGTTCTGCCAGCTATTTTAAATCATGGAAATGTTTTGTGTCTGATTTTTAAGCCTCTGGCAGTGAAGGGAACACGGCCCCCTGGACCACAGAGGAACAGAAGCTTCTGGAACAAGCCCTGAAAACATACCCAGTGAGCACCCCTGAACGGTGGGAAAAGATTGCTGCTGCCGTCCCTGGACGAACCAAGAAAGACTGTATGAAGAGGTACAAGGTATGCTGGTCCGAGCTGCTCGCGATTCACGTTAACCATTTTCAGTTAGAGTATCAATATAAATGAATGTAATATTTTACAAAAACAAGCGTTGGGCCATTTTGCAGAGAATAATTTGTGGTGCAGTTGAGTAAACATCCATCCCTAAAGGTGATATGTTAATGAGGCTAAATGAAATGCTTAAACACTTAAAATATGAGAGTCTGACACAAAGATGGCCTCTATAAGCCATATAATCTGTGTTTTCATGTTTGTCCAACAGGAACTGGTGGAGATGGTTAAAGCCAAGAAAGCTGCTCAGCAACAAGTGGTGACAAAGAATAAAAAATAACCACAAATAATAGAATCTGTTATTTTAATGTTATTGCTGTTTATTTTATAATAAATTTGGAGACGAGACTTAAATAGTGTTTGTTTCTATACTGTACAACTGATTGTTCCCGAGCTTGGTTCTACTCAGGTTCTCATCCAGAACATCCCACTGCGGATCTGGTTGTAGTCTGGCAGCTGCTCTATTGGACCTAAGAGACAAACAGGTCAATTAATCAGCAGTACAATCAACATGTAGACTGGTCAAGCATAAGAATATGACCGCCCATAGTGAGTCTTAAAAGGGTCTGACTGGTGTCTGCTCAAAGAACATGTGAGGAACTTCTGGAGTCAGTGTCCCACTTCAACTAAGACATGATGGCATAGGTAAGCGCCGGGACGGATTAATGTTGGGAGACAGCATGTCCCTGATGGCAATATGTCCAAATGTATGTCTGGAGTTTGTGCTACCCATCATAACAAACAGGAGCTGGAACAGTAGTATTCAACCACAGTACACCAAGTAAGGAAGCAGAGATATTGTATTATCCTGCTAATAAATGCATTAAGAAAACAGTTCAACATACCAACTGCTGCCATGGCAGGAGCCTGGTTGTGAATGTATTTGGTGCACACATCCTTGATGGTGTTTGCATCAATGGCCTGTTAAAGGTACAGAATCAGACATTACAACAACTTACTACTGCAGATGTCTCATATTACATTTTATACTTTTAGCTTCATCACTTAAAAGATCAAACATGAGAGGAATACAGCTTGATGTGACCTGTAAAACAAATCCAGGACTAAATTTTTGCTCCGTACCAACAAACTCCAGTCCAGCAGGGCCACAATCCTGCAGATCTTTGATCTGAGTCAGGTGTGCTGTGGCAGGAAAACCTCCAAGACCTGCAGGACAGCGGCCCTCGAGGACTGGAGTCTGAGACGCCAGCCCTAAAGGAAGTATTTGGTGTTTATGTGACCATAAACTGTTCTCAGACTGGCTACAGAAGTCAAGCCAACGCCATCAACTCACATCAATTCGAGCCTCCAATTCATGTAGAGGAATCCTGCGATTGTAGCATAACATCTGTCTACCAATGTCCTCACAAATCGGGGTGGAGCCTGAAGAAAGCAAGTCAGGTGTTGACACCAGAGACTGTGTTCATGATCATAATACCTGTCATAACACCTTACCATCAAGATGGAGCAGCATATTGGTCTTGAGCAGATTCTTGGCCCGAGCCACTTCACTTTCTGTCACGCTCGTACAAAGAGACATCCTGAAAGAAGCAGACGAGGAAACGAGGACCTGCCCTCAGTAAACGTGATCATCATCTAGAGCTTGGAGACGCAGCTTTTATGAAGTGTCCTCACCATTCCATCTGAGTGAAGTGCATCATGTCGTTGATGGTGCCGGGCTCACACACCATGTAGAGACCCCACAGGCCCGTGTCTGTGTAGCAGGTGTTGAAGGACTGGAAGCTGTGACAAAGGTTTCCCTGACAGGCCATCTGAGCCAGTTTACTGGACAGATTCTGGGTTCACAAACAGCAAAAAGATGATGGGACCACTTAAGTCCAACTGCTGAGGTTTAAGCTTTAACTTGATGTTGTCATTTACGGCTGCGTGTTAACCTGCAGCCGAGGTTTGGTCTCGTTTCTGTTAGCACAGGGAGCAGCGTCTCAGCCGACACCCGCTTATACTCACCTGCACTTCCTGTAGAGGTCAGCTGAGTAACGTACTTCTAGTGGATAAAGGCTGGTGTTCTGGTTCATCACAGCGTGAAAACGTGCACATGCACAGAAATTATAGTGATACTAACACCTAAATGGATCTGAGCTGCAGGGAGGGGGTCTGGCGCTGCACTGACTGCTCTCTGCTGGCATCGTAAGGTTCAGCAGGACCAGTACCATTTCTTGTTTCCACATTAGGACATGAGGCACTTTTGTGGTGGATCAATCTTGTGCTTTTTCATTCAATCTTCATGCACTTCTAAGACGTCTTCAACTTCTCAGCCCCTCCAGATTTTGCATTCAGGAAGTCTAAATAATAATTCTCGTGGCCTTATTGTCACGTAAGCATCATCTGCTCCTAGCCACGCACTCTTGCAACTCTTGAATATAACCTACCAGTTAGTACACCGTCTGTTTGGCATGGTTATGATATCGTGCAGCTTTTGATCCTTTAGCAATATTAATTTTAATCTAATAATTTGCTATAGTGTAGTATTCCAATTGTGACTTTTGGTTAAACTGCAATATCAAGCCACAGATTTTAGCTGCACATTGGGATATCTTTCCATGTCTCGTCAGTCTGTAACTTAAACTATGTGATTTAATGGGTGTCTCTAGGGGCACTGGTCCTAGCTGCAGACGTTTGACCTTTTGAGGGAGCAGGTGGTGCCTCCAATAAAATGGGAGCTATCACTGACTGCTGACTGCAACATGTCACTCGTGTTTGTGTTTGTTCAGTCCTCACCACTCCTCCGCCAAAAGAGCGGTCCCAATTTCCAATGAGTGTGTTGGCCACCATTAAGGGAATGGTATCGGGGTGAGACCATCCAACCGCCTCAACAGCAATCGCAATATGAGCCAGGGGCATTTTGTCATCGCGCACACGGATCTGAAATGGACAGAACATACGATACGTACTGTATGTGGAGAGATTTTCAAGCCCTTTGTAATACTTTGTTGGAAAAACATTAAACCCTTTCCACAAAAACAAACACCAACATCAGCAAAAAGGACCACTCATAGATACTAAAACCCCACCCTCAAAAGCTGCCCTTCAAGCAGGAAAGATAAAGTGCAGAACTCTAGAATAGTTTCTCTTCTACTGCAGATGAAGCGGTTTTCCCTGAGTGCTGACAGAAGGTTGAGCTAAACTCCTACCTCACTTCCTGTGAAGTGACATTGAGGAAGTGCTGGGGCTTCGCCTTGGTATTTGCCAGGAAGTTTTCCAAAGTGATACTTTGCCAAACTGATGAGTTCATCATGACAAACTCCTGATCAGCAAAACAAAAAAGAAAGTTACCAGAGCCAGAACATTTCAAACATTCTGGATAATGTCTAAATAACTGCAGCAGGGCCCCACGTGATACTATTCTTGTGCAAATACAGCATTAATCTTACAAAATAAGGCATTGCTGTGAATCATATTCTTAATGCTTTGCCATCATTTTATGTCAGGCATGAGTTGAAATTCTTAAATTCTTACCTCCAGCAGCAGAAAGCACTATTCTAGGCCCCTTGTAATGAGTTGTGATGTACTCAACCAGGTCTCCTCTGTTGATTGTTCTGCATCACAAACATGCAACTGACTCAGAGCATGGACGACTGGTGAGAACTTGATGCACAGCATACATGAATACTTTACACATAAAAACATTTATTCCAAAACGTTTAGTCTTACTTGATGTTCTCAGTGGGGCCCAGGATGGTTCTGCCTAGCGCTGTGGACTGGTACGCTGTAGCATGCAAGTAATCAAAGACTACTTCCT
The DNA here is from genome assembly GCA_037176975.1 of Arrhamphus sclerolepis. Taxonomy (NCBI): domain Eukaryota; kingdom Metazoa; phylum Chordata; class Actinopteri; order Beloniformes; family Hemiramphidae; genus Arrhamphus; species Arrhamphus sclerolepis. The sequence continues at coordinate 4,050,081 of JBAMYA010000016.1, forward strand.
GCAGATTCGTCTCCACTTCCTGCATCTCTCTGAGAATCACCCCTCGCTCTCTCTCGATCTCCGCCTCACCCAGAGTGCTGTTCTGGATGATGTCAGCCAGGATCTCAACAGCTTAAAAGACACAAAACAGATTTTTTTTTTCTACTTCAATTTTCTTAAAAACCTTGATGATCAACAGCATCTCCTCTTCCATGTATCAGTGTTTGGAAGCCTCAATCAACTCTGACCACGTTTTTTTGAGCACTGTTTGCTGTAAATGACATTTTATGCATTTTTATAGTTGTTTTTTCTGGCACTGAACATTGTACATTGTTCCCTTTTTGGCTCCTCCCTGAAGGGAACGGGAGCTGAAATCTGTTTCCAGCTTACCCCATCTTCTGCATCTTCCTGTCACACCAACCAGCTACATTTCCATTTGCACCACATCCAGAATTCTCTTTGGTCATCCTCTTGCTCTCTAGCCCGGCACCTACAGTTCCTCCTGCTTCCATTTCATTTACACACATGTACTTAACTGTGTGTCTTTCTGTGAAAGACCTCCACCTTCCTCCGACTAAACATCATACTCCATGGAGACTCTGTCAAGCTATTCAACATCTTCTCTTTCTCTAAATGGACAGAAACAGTGAAGCTTCTCCTGACCTTTGCTGTAGCAAAGCAAAGACTGCATATGTGGTGCTCTTTCTTGGCATGAATCCATCCATCATCTATACCCGCCATTTCCTGTTCAGGGTCATGGGGGTCTGCTGGAGCCTATCCCAGCTCACTTCAGGCGAAAGGCAGGGGTCCACCCTGGACAGGTCGC
>JBAMYA010000016.1:4050985-4066548 GCA_037176975.1 Arrhamphus sclerolepis
AACCCTGGTCCTCAGGGCCCACTGTCCTGCATGTTTTAGATGTTTCCCTGCCTTGTCACACCTGATTGGATGGCCATCAGCTGGTCTTGAAGGTCTGCACAAGTCTGTCAATGAGCCACTGATAACAGCCAGGTGTGTTTGAGCAGGGAAACATCTGAAACATGCAGGACCGTGGGCCCTGAGGACCAGGGTTGAAGAACACTGCTCTGAAGTGTACTTCAAGCACCACTCTCACTCTTGTACATTTTCTCCATCACTGCATCTAATCAACTCCAACTCACAACAAACGTTCGAGGCCTCTCATTTCTACCTTGCTCACCACCTTGACACAGTCTTCACATCCAGAACAATCTTCACAAGTCCATCCTTCACCCAAACGCCATTTCTCCAACCGTTCCCTCTATGGTTAAAGTTTGTATCCTCCATTAATGTTACTTTTCCACCAGGTATCAACATTGGGGACCAACACGGACACCTGTACACTGCTGCCTTTCCTCATGTCTCCACATCTCCTAACATGCATTGGGCCCATTGCTCTTCTTGTTCTACAACCAACAGTACAGTGCACCTGTCTGTTAGCAATGCTAGTGGCAGCAGTTGTTAACCTGGGCCCCAAAAGCTCCGTTAGGGAAACCAGTTGTTTCTTCTGTGTCTTTTATTTGGCATAGGATTTCTGCTGAAGTCTGTTCCTGATGCAGCGCTCCCCGTTTATCCAGGCTTTGGACCAGCGCTATGAGGACGCTGGCTTGTGACCCCTTACTGCTGCATACTATGTCCATCTGTACCTCTGGGAAGATCCTTTGAGAAAGCCTTGGCGTAGTAGACAGTCTGCTCCCGGGATGTGTAAGCGTTCAGATGAGCACCCATGTTTTCAATCTCCAACTCCAGATCCAGCTGAGAGCGTTTCCTGGTGCCCTGTAACAAAGATAAACACATGCATGGGTGAACAAATCCTCAACTTTGTTTTACCTGCTTAAAGAGAGATCACACAAGTTTTTTTTAATTATCATTATCATTACAATCATGAGCACCACTCATTCCAGTTAGCAGGGGTAAATACTTTCCTGTTTTGTTACTCTCACCTTGAAGGCCATATGCTCCAGGAAGTGGGCGGTGCCATTATTTCTCTCATTCTCGTAGCGACTGCCAGCATCTATCCACAGCCCCACCTGGAAAAATCTTTCTTTAATATTCCCATCAGCACACCGTTCTTTCACTGTACCAGAACTGGTGAGCACAGCAGAGCAAACTTACAAAGGGACGTCATAAAACAACACTTTAAAATGCTCTAACAGCATAATTTACATTTATCAAAAATTCTTACAACTAAACTTTGACCATGTAATTTATGGAGTAAAAGGAGGGTGATAAAAAAGATGAAAAAATAAATAGAAACTATATACCTTCTACCACACTAAATTGATTCAACTTTTCAGTCAAATTAATTTTGGTTTTTGTTTTTAATTAAAAATGATTCTAACATTTAACAATACAGGAGCAAACTGATTAATGTAATGTGGGTCTAAACAAAGCATTTAAGTCATGAAGTTATTTTAAGAAGTTATGGTCTATTTCAATGGCAAAATAAATAAAAACAAAAACCCAAGAATCAACAGAAGAAACTTGATTTGTAGTTCTTAACTTTTAATCACGTTTTTTTCGTCTCCCACAACGTTATTCCTCTGACAGAAGTCAACATCTCTGTTGAGCTGAGTCTTAGCAGTTTATTCACGGCCATTTCTGTTCTTTTCTTCTGTAAATGTATGGAAGTATGTCAGGAACGAGCGTCTGGGAGGGTAACCTCTGACTTACTGTACAAGTTGAGAGTCCTGAGTCCTCCGAGGCCACACGCAGTCCATTTTCTAAAGCGGTAACTTTGGTTTCAGGAACGTTTAGGGCGACGTGGTGCGCGGCCTGGGTGGACAGTCTCTGCGGTCTACATGGGACCTGCAGGAGGGGACAGTCAGGCATGATGACACCTTACCTTTAAACCAGGGACGTCATTTGTTACCAACGGCCACAGTGGATGTCAGGAAGTAGTCGGTCATTTAACTGTAAACCAAACCTGATACCAGAAGCCTGACATAGCTGCCTTCTTCAGAAGAAACACGATGCAAAAGCTCCGTTGTTCTGCGCCATTGCTGAAGTAAGGCGCTGTAGAACAGCTACTGCAATTAAAATACGATTTTAAGCACATTGTTCTTACCCTTTTTAAATAATTTGTCTTCAGTAAACGTGATGATAGACTGTATCTCGCTGCGGATGTGAGACGATATAAGGAGGCCGCCATATTGTTTATACGTAACTATAATGTGTTCCGTTCGTTGACGCAACATCCGTCGGAGGAGGAGGAGGAGGAGGAGGAGGAGGAGGAGGAGGAGTGGGGATGGGGGGGGGGGTGGCAGGAAAAGAGGAGGTACGGATTTTTTTTTGGGTTAAATGCATAACTAAACAACAATCATCAGTGAGTGAGTAGCAGACATATCACGGCTAATTTAATGGCAAAACAAATGACTTGTTTTGACATGAAAATACAGATTTCAAGTTACAGTTTGGACCAAATCAAATTACACACATATAGATTTAAAAACGTTCAAACGTCTGTTAAGTTTCGATCATCACAGAATCTAGACAAAGAGACATTTTGGTGACTGGAAGAGAAGTCTTTGTAGACGAGATTAAGATCTCCCCCTACTAGAATATTTTCAGTAACATCAACACTTTTAAGTTCATTAACGTGTCAAGCAATTTGTTCAAGTAATTCTGTGTTTTCATTTTTGTTATCGTAGCTGTACACATTCACCAAGATAAATTCAGTATCACCAAGGATGAGATAATAATCAGCCAGTGACCATGAAAACTTGCTGCGATACAATCCGACCCTGAAAGTTTTTCAAGATGATGTCGCCCCCTGCTGATCTCGAAGTGTAAATACATTTGATCGCCCCATTGTTTAACCTAAACTGGGAGTGCGGTGCAGTCAATACATCTAGTCACACTTGGTAGGAGTAAAGGAAACTTTCTTAACTAACGGAAGTGGTGGTGGAGTTCTTAAAAAAATTATTGGGTGTCACAAATACAAGTGATGGCTGGACTGGCCACAGTAAACAATTAATTTAGATCCTTGATATAATTTTCCGACGTAAATGTGACATGTCATCGTTCAGATGTCTCCAAAATGCACATTATTTGATCGATTGCCTGATGAAGTAGAACCTGTGTCACCTTCATGAAAGGGAGGAGACAGAAAGAAACTTTCCCTTGACCAGGTGTAGTTCACAGAGTCAGTTGCCATGGTAACATCGCCCGAGTATCAGTTACCTCAGTTTCTGAAACCAGCATAATTCTTGATTGGGGTAAAGTTGCGTCGTTTGAAAGGGGAAACTCAAAGACTGCCTGAATTCAGGTTCAACACACTACTTTCTGAAAGGGACCTCTGGAAAATCATTTAGTATGAACTGAACAAATGAATCATAAATAAATCATTCAGTACGGTAGATGTGTTTACTGTCTTTTATAAGTTTCAGAAGAAAAAATGAACTCAACTAATCTGTTTACATTGTGTTATTATTTTTTTTAGGTTTCAGATCATCTAAAATGTACTTATTAGCCTACATAGTAAGACTTCTCAAAATATAATTTAGGTCATCCAGTGAGTTACTGACTTAACTGGAGTCATGACTTGACCCTAATCAAGTATTTGTGGGGAATTTTGAAATAAAATACATCAACATTGAACACGTTTACTAGCTTTGAGACGTGGGATAAAATAAAGTCTGATATGCTGACTTGCTATCCTACCCACCTTATTTATTTATCTATTTGATATTTCCAGGCCTGAAATGCAGGAACGTATTTATAAACTGAACTAGGTTAATGAGTGAAATTGAAAATGTATTGGATTCTAACGTGTACAAAAAGTTGTAGTAAATCTCATACAGTCCATAGATTAAATGCAAGTTCTTATTTGGATTTTTCACATTGAAACAAACAAACAAACACATGATTTGAGGTATATTTTCTGAATATTACTTGATGTTGGAATGAAACTACCTACTTCCATTATAATGTTTCAATGTATTGAATTTGTTACCCTTGTCTTTTGCATATTATTTCAATAATGTGTGGTGGAGCTATACCTTTATTTTGAAAGGGTCTAACAGACCGGATGGTACAGAGGAAGTGACGCAAGTTTAAATTGTGGTTAGCCTAGCGCCAATATTCTTGAATCGTAAGTCAGAAACAATCTCGTTAAACTTTTCATTTCAGCGTATTTTAAGGAGAAGAACCAAATGCTTCTCCTCGTACAAACAACCAGTGTGCATTTGTTAATATCTGAACGTATTTTGAACGCAGGCCTTTTTTCTTGCGGGTTTAAGTATAGCTACGCTGTTAGCTGCTAGTAGTGTGGAGTTAACTTTAGATGCGGTTGTCAGAAACGAACATCATTGCTGCGACTTCCAGGCAGAAATGGCGGATCTAATGGACGGCAATGTAGAAGATGGGGAGATATCTGATTCCAGTTCAGATACTGAGATGGGGAGCGCATCTCAGAGTTTCCCAGTTTTCAGCGGGCAGTCCTGCCAGAACAGAGCCGCCACCCAGCCACCTTCCGCCGGCTACCGAAACACCCGGAAGGCCGTAGAATCCAGCGACAGTGATCAAGAATCTTCGGACGAAGAGACGGCTATTTGGCAACGGAAGCGCCAGAGAGTGTCCAGCGCTCCACAGACCTCTGCTTGCCCTACCCATCTGAGGCCTACGCCTGCCTCCGGCGCGCTGGGGAGCCGCAAGGTGAACAATATTTGGGGTTCGGTAGTCCAAGAACAGTGTCATGATGCTGTAACTACAGAGCTTGGCATATTTGGCATGGAGGGTGTTGGCATGTCCAGCCGAAGTGTAGAGACATATAACTTTGTCCTGGCCCGTAAGATAATGGAGAAGGAAAGGGAATTGGAGAAGCGGGCGAAGCAGGAAGGAGAAGTGAACATGCTGGATGCTGAGCTGGAGGATTACATGAAAGACGGGGCGTCAGAAGAGAGAACTGGGGAGGATGCAAAGAGAAAAAGGCCTGTCAAAGACAGACTGGGCACAAGAGCTGAGATGGATATCAAGGGACGATATGAGATCACAGAGGACGACCCAGATGATAAGGTGGCAGATGAGATTGCATACAGACTCCAAGAACCTAAAAAAGAGCTGATAGAGCACATTGTGAAGGTTGTTGGGAAAAAAATTGCCATTGAACTGCTGGGAGAGACGGCCACCCTGGAAGAAAATGGTGGTTTGTGCACCATGGATGGCAGCAGGCGGCGGACACCAGGTGGAGTGTATCTCAACCTGCTTAAGAATACTCCCAGTGTCACCAAGAATCAAATCAGGAAGATATTCTTTGAAGAACAGCAGAAGGATCATAAGAGCAAAAAGGCCGCCCAGAAAAGGAGACGGCATGTATTAGCTAAGAAGATGAAGCAGGCCATTGGTACATTAAATCTCCAGGAGCATGACGATGTCTCCAGAGAAACTTTTGCCAGTGATACCAATGAGGCCTTGGAGTCGTTGGAGGAGGCTGCAGGAGAAGACGAGGATGGCCAAGAAGAAACGGCTGTGGGCACTGAAGACACAGCAGTGGTATACAACTCAGCAGACCTGGAGGTTTTCTGAGGGTGGCCCACATCTGAGCCAGGATGAAAATAACACACTGAAAGTGCTGTAAAAGCAATTAAGTCATGTCAAAAATACACACACAAAAAAAAATCAATTTTTATTTTAGGAGAAAAAAGTAAATGTTAATCATTGTTTTGTAATCAACTTGAATTTGTTTGTGCATCATTGTTTTTGGCTTTTGAATCAAATTCTGAAGAACAAATAATCTAATTTGATTCTTAAGTACAGTTAGCTTGTTTGTTTTTGTTTTCATAATAAATAAGAGGTCTTGATTTGTTTAATACGAGTATGTGGGGAAAATAAAGTTGTTTTGTATAAAGTTATTAAATGAAACCAAAGCAATATGTGGTAAACCTTTATTAATGTTGCTTTCTGTGATAAAATAATGATATCAAGGTTTTTTTTTTCAACTGAGTGAATTTTAGTTGCAGTGTAACAGCAAGTCTGGACCATCACACTGGATATGCAATTAAAATATGTTCCTAAATAGGAAGAAAAAAACTATGCGTTACTGCTAGTGCAGACATTTGACCACTAGGTGTCGCGCTCCGTGTGGACGAAGTATAGTCTCTTTTTAAATTCATATCCAAAAAAATAATGATTCAATTCATAAAAATGACATGAAGCTACTAAATAAATAATAAAAAGGACATAGTGTGAAAGATGTCTTAATGATTCTTAATTGTAGAATATACAATTTAGAATACAAAAATGATGAGTAGGAATAGATTATGCAAAATACCCATCACATTCTGAAATGGTCAGGATTACGCTTTACAATATGTTTCTCATTCACACACGGTCATAACTTTTCTTTAGTTGTGGCAATTGCAGGGAACCACAGATCTTAAATCTAAAATCTTCTGGCTGTAGTGTTAAAATTTAATATCTAGCTGTATTATACAGTGTTCTGCATGAGAATTTTGCTTCTGTATTTGTATACACATAGTTTCTTGTTTAGTCAGTTTGAGTGTGATCCAATACATACAAAAAGACAGTCTACAAGTATCATTTTGTATTTTATAGATTATTAGTTTTAAAGAAGTACTTTTCAAAGGGAGTCTAAACATACTTAAATACATGGACAATAGTCTATGCACAACTTAAGGAGTAAAATGATCTGAACAGACATAAATGTTGCTGAATAATAAACTGATTAGTTTAAAATCTTATAATGAATAGTGGTGGCTGACGGGAGGTGGAGTTAAAAGGTTTGCAGAGAGTCTGCAGGGATACTGGAACTGATGCTGACTTAGTGAGTCTCTCCAGGGAAGTTGGAGCAGGACGGACGCAGGTAGGTGGACAGGAAAGAAGGTCTGATGATGGGCAACTGCAGTCCTTCATCCAAACAGTGCTGAATGGCCTGGCGGGAAACGCAGGAGCATGAAGCCACACTGAGGAGAAAACCGATGAGTTACAGTGTTCAGGGGCAGACAAGATCAAAATCCAAGTCCAGCCTGTGGTCAGGTCTAATAGTTCCAAAAGAAGTCCAAAGACAGATCCAGTGTTCAGCTAGATGTGTCACAACTGGACAGACAGGTCAAACTTAAAAAAAAAAAAAAAAAAGCTATTCTGGAGCTCGGCAGGGTGCAGGGACAAGACAGGTCCCAGGTCCGTTAATGCTGGTCAAACAAGAAAACTGGTCAGGGATGGAGCGTGTACTTTCAAAGTGGAACACTGGCAGAGGGAGGGAGCTGTAGACCTCATCAGAAGGTCAGAGGACAGGTAGAAATGATCAGAAGTGATTAGGAAACCAGCGGTGGGGGACGCTCAGGCAGAGAGGAAGCGAACGGTTCACCAGTTCGGGTTCGAGTTAACCTACACTGAAAATGTCCTGTAACAGATTCAGGGATCACCCAATAAACTCAAGCTATCGATTTGCAATAAGTGATTTGATGTTGTGTTCATAATGGTAAATGTTTATTAATATTAACACCCTAACTGATGTGACTCATCAATGAGCGATTACATTTATAGCTCAAAAGACATTTGCGGGTGCAAAGATTGTCTGAATAAAGTTCTTTTTATTTGTTTGTTTTGTTTATTCATTTATTTTTATGAATGGGTGAATATCTAGTAGATTATGACAAGATCTGCTGAACGTGGATGATAATTATAATAACTCGAATCCTTTCCTCCACTTTTAATACAGATGCATAGAACTGATCGATATGAACAATAGGCTTAATGTATCAAGCTAAATATTCATCTAAATGTTCATGTCTAACTTCTGAGAGCACTTTCAGACAGAACCTATACCTGAGCTTACAAATTATATAATTTATAATCAAGATGCACTTTGGTACCAATTTTAATGTCAGGTGTGAATACATGTACAAGAGGAGAGTCCATCAGCACACATTTCCCACCCATTATTTTATTTATTTAGCAGCCAGACAACCAGTGGGCATTGTTTTCTTGTTTTTTTTTCTTCTTTGCTTTGTTTTTTTTTTTTTTTTAGAGCAGAATCACCTTGGAAATGATCATTATCTCGTCTTATGGCAGAGGTATGAAAGAGTCAACATTCAGCAGAGCTGCATCTGCTAATCAACCATTTTCGCATTTGCTTTGACTGTTTATAATATGATTTCATGGCTTTATGAAGAAACAATTAGAAAAAGCTGCAGAGAAAGTTTCCTGCTACTGGCTTTTATGAACACACCCATTTCCCAGCAGGGTTTCTTGTATTTATACAGATATTTGTTGTGTGTTTTAATGGGAATTAAGATCAAAGCAGTATCATCAAAGAAATGTGTGCGGTTCAGGATGTGACTGATGTTTTGCCTCATCTTATTCATGTTGAATTTTTACATGCAGTCTCTGGTCTCATTACCTCTGTGTCTGTCACCTGGCAACAAACTTGTTGCCTGGATACAACATGCTCTTTCTTATTTCTTATTTTGTACCTCTCCTGTCTCTGTCCCTCTCCTCTCTGTCTTTGGTCCTCTCTGTCCTGTCCCCCTCATCCTGTCTTCCTTTACCCAGCTGGCTATCAGCAGGTGGGTCTCCCTAGAACTGATCCAGGTCCTGGTCCAGGTTTCTTCCCCAGAGGGAGTGTTTTTCTTGCCACTGTTAGACTTTGCCATGTTCTCAGGGTCATGATCTGGGTTTCTCAGAAGCACCTAGAGACAACTTTGTTGTAAACAGACGCTATATAAATAAAACTGAATTGAACTGAATTAAATTTCCACTGGATCAAACAAGACCAGGGCCAAAAGACTTGTATAATTTGGATGCGTTGCAGCCTGTCAGCATTCAGAGAAGCTGTTAACAGATACTGCTCTTAAAAAAGGGCTTTTTGCCTGTGCATGTCTGTGGTTCTTTAGAAACAATGCATTTCTTTGAAGATTTGTCTACAATTATTCGGTCCACCGTACACAGATGTGTGCTGCATGAATTCAAAAACATGTTTTTTCTTTTCATCTCTCACGATGACACAACCATAAGTTACATTTCGCAGAGTGAATTACAAAGGGGAATGCAGCGTCAGTGCAGTGATAAAATCCTATTTTTGTATATGTGAGCCTTAAACCCATCAAGTACCAAGTAGCTTTAAATCTGTTGCTGCCACATTTGGACCCAAACTGAAGTAAAGATACAAGAAATAAAAAGACAGACTACTTTCAAATTGCTAGCGATGACAAGTCCCAGAGCCAATCTTATGAAAGAGCTGCAGAAAGAGTTAAAATCTTTGCAGTGAGGTTATAAAACACAGTGCAATGTCAGAGTGGCTGAAGCTCCCAGCAGCTGCTACAGAAGCTTTAAAGACTGTTAAAAACCAGAGCAAACAGCTATCAGTCTTTTGGGCTCTCCAAAACAAATGTTGAGGAGGGTTACAGTATTTAGCTCCACCATTCATTTTAGAAGTTTGGTTAGTTAATTTACAGTTATTTCTGAAGAACTTTCACACAACACAGTTTCACCATCAGAAGATTGCTCTACAGGCTTCATGACAGCACGACTTCCTGAAGTCACTCTGGTGTTCACATTGCGAGACTGATCTGCAGCTAGAGGGTCTGACAGCAGTTTAAAAAAAAAAGTTTAATTTAAATATTCAGTGGCAGGTGAAATCTGTATCATGTGACAAAAAGCTGAAGATGAAGTAATAAACATATTTCAGACATGAACCTCAAACATAATGTGCTCAGTTGGACTCACTTTAAAAAAATGTGGCTTCTGGAAAAGGAAAAAAAAAGAACTGCATGAATATATATATATATATAAATTTATATTATATATATGTGTGTGTGAGTGTGTACATAGTGCATAGTTTTTGTTGAAAACTTTGCTGTTTAATGTCTCTATATATTCTGAAATGAAAGCATAGAACAAGTGAAGTGGAAAAGAGAAATCATGGAATCATATATAAAGAAACATTTGACTCAAAGTATTCAGTTCAGTTTATTTCTATATTTACAACAAAGTTGTCTTTAGGTGCTTCTGACAAACTCAGATCATGACCCTGAGCACATGGCAAAGCCCAACTCGTTGGGGAGAGACCTGGACCAGGACCTGGATCAGTTCTGGCGGGACCCTCCTGCTCACAGCCAGCTGGGTAATGGAAGATAAGGGGGAGGAAGAAGAGGTCTTGTGTTCTTTTTTTCAATGAGATCCACAACATAGCAGCAATAAGTAAGTGAAGAAAAGTAACATCTTATTTTTATAGCTTCTCACACCAACAAAGTCTTATTTTCTATGCAGTAACTGTATCCAGAACTGCTACGGACAAAATCATTTGAATAGTGGAAAATTGTCAGTTGGAATGACTCATAAAGCACCGTTAAATCAATTCAATTCAGTTTATTTATAAAGTGCCTGTTTACGACAAGTCACCTCTAGGCGCTTCAGAATAATTCACAGAGGTAAAAGTACCTTAATCAAGTGCTAAGTGTGTTCACTCTTTATGCAGACTTTTGGCAGCAGTCATGACATCAAACATGCTTCTGGTTCCTTCAGAGTCAGTCATTATAATCATTATTTCACTGCCGTGGCGTTCTGTTAAAAAGCCCATCTTTCACTTTACTGGTGGTAACACAACAGACTCAGACTGTCTCCAGCTTTCCATTCAGGACTTAAGCAATGAGGACATTCCTGTGTGTGTTTTTGTTTTTAAACAAAGGTATCAGGTGAATTACTAACACCCACCATGATACTAGACTGCACGTGACAGTTAACTAACAGTTATAATGAAAGATGGCTTTTATCTACTTATTGTTGATATTTTTGACATTACCAGGGTCTGCTTCAGAAAGCAGATCATGTAGAAAGTCGGAGTATGTTGAACCGGATCTCAGGGAAAGTTACCTGTTTCTAAAAGCGAGATTACTTAGAAATATAAAAGTATTATAAAAATATAACACAGGTTCACACAAAAGGGCTATAGTCAGGAGGTAACGTTTTAAAATGATCAAAGTTAATTATCACAAAAACAGTAACCAGTGGGTGGGGCTGTAAAGTGCCACAGTGGTGGGAGTAGAGAAGTGACCCTAACATAAACTAAGCAAACAGAAAAGTGAATAAAATCTTTCCAGTCCAGGGACCATTCAAGATTAGACTTTGTCAAGTATCAGAGATACGAGATTTGTTTGGTAACTCAGAAAAAAGGATGTGTTGAGTTTCAGTTTAGTGTTGGACTCGAGAGCTGCACCCAGACCACCGTAGCAGATGAATGTGTTTATGGGAAAGTGGGACGGGGTGAATCCTGGAGGTGACTGGCAGGCTGGTTGAAGTGGAACCCTGAGGACATAAAGAAAGACCCTCTCAGTTGCTCTGTGATAGATTTCTCTGGACAGAGTCCTTCTAGGCTTTTTAGGGATGTTTTTAATCGTATAGATCCATGAGTCGTTGACCTGACTAATACGTCTCTGACATCTGGCTGTGTTCCAGCTGCCTTCAAACAACTTCCTTTTCTGCTGAAGGTTATAGAGAAGACAGTCTATGAGCAGCTGCAGTCATATCATGATTTTAATTGTATTTCAGAGAAATTTCAGCCACAGGCTTCACTGGCTTCCTGTCCAGTTCAGGCTCAGGATAAGATTTTATTGCTTGTTTTTAAAAGTCTTAATAGCACAGCACCACTGTTCTTATCAGTCAGAGCTTTTAAACCTTCCAAGACCTGTCAGAGCTCTGAGACCCACCAAGCAGCTGCTCCGCTCAGTTCCCAGGTCTGGACTGAAGGGCAGAGCTGAAACTGTCATCAGATCTGCTCAGAGAACCAATCATTTTAAATCATTATTGCTTATTTTTGCCAGCTTGAGTGTTATAACTTGGCTTTTAATGTGTTTATATAGTCATATCTTTATTGTATTTTATTTCTCTTATAGAGTTGTTGTGATCTAGTTGCTATATAATTGTTTATTTTATTATTTTTTGGGCTTTTAGATCTACATGTACAGCACTTCGGTCAACTCAGATTGTGTTTAAATCTGCTCTATAAATAAATGTGATTGATTGATTAAGAGACAAAGTATTCACCAGAACCTAGATTAGAAGGCCAGAGATCCTGCAGCGGACGAAGACACTGAACGATCTGGCGATGAGTGGACTGGAAACCAGCAGATATACGCTGGGATGATTAGCGGACCAGATGAGTCTGATCTGCTGGATCAGAGGGAGGAGTCAGCCTGAGGAACACAGACAACAGCAAGGAACAGTTCTACTGCAGCGTGGAGGGTGAACATGTTACAGTTATGTGCAGATCAGTAGAGCTTATAGTATTTATGGAGTATAATGTCCAAATGAAAAATAAAAACAAACACAACAATGTCCTTCATATTCAAGACCAGGCTGCTGTCTGAGCTCCACTTCACCAAGTGCCTCCTCCCTGCAGTGGGTCTCATCATCTCCAGTTATCAGTCCTACTACAGTGGAGTCGTCTGCAAGTTTCACTGTGGTGTTGGAGGGGTGGATGGATGTGAAGAGGACAGGGCTGAGGACGGAGCCCTGAGGTGTTCCTGTGTTCAGGGTGAGAGTGGACGCTGTGATGGTTCCCACCCTGACGCTTTGTGGTCTGTTGGTGAGAAAGTCCAGCATCCCCGAGCAGAGAGTGGTGAGTTTGTTGACCCGTCTGTGGAGCATTACTGTATTAAAGGCAGAGCTGAAGTCAATAAATAACATCCTGGTGTATGTGCTGGGATGCTCGAATGAGACAACTGATCATGGTGACGGTGTTCCACCTGGTACCCTGTCTGGTCCTGCTGCTTTTGAGCAGACGAAGATGGTTTTACAACGCCAGCATCTTTCTTCTCATTGCCACACACATTAACTAGATCAATTTATTTAATGGGTCAAGTTATATAAAATTACTCTGATTATTCCTATAATTGTTGCTATTATTTCTATAAATCAAATTGCATTATACTTAATGAAAATGATACCTATAAAGAATGTTGTGCTACCAATTAGCTTAAATAGTATTTTCCATGAAATGGTAAAATGTCTCAGTTTCACCATCTGATATTTTCTTTATGTTCAACTGGGAATAACATGAGATTTTCAAATCATTACATTTTGTAGTTAGAGGCTTCTTATGTTGAGATGATGATGCCAGTTGTCATTATTGCTGAGGTGAATAACTTTACTGTATCTGCATTTATCCTCAGTCAGTAGTTTCAGAATTTTATATTCCTGACTCTGGGCCCAGAAAAATATTTGACTATGGTTACCAGTGTGTGACTTGGGACTGCTCTATATTTTGACTATGGTTACCAGTGTGTGACTTGGGACTGCTCTATATTTTGACTATGGTTACCAGTGTCTGACTTGGGACTGCTCTATATTTTGACTATGGTTACCAGTGTCTGACTTGGGATTGCTCTATATTTTGACTATGGTTACCAGTGTCTGACTTGGGACTGCTCTATATTCTTATTTAAAATATAAGTTTTATTTCCTACTTGGGTTTATTTACCTGACCATCCTGGCGTTTGCCTGCACCTGGATGCCACCATGGGATGGCAGCTGGCGTGGCGATAACAGTGATGAGATGGGGACAAGAGTGCCTTCTCAACAGTCGTCTTTGCTCCAGTGTGTTTCACCAAAACCAGTCTGTGTTGCAACACGAACCAGTCTTACCTAGATCCCAGGTGAATAGCAACTTTCCAGAGGTGTGGTGCAGTATCCTTTCCACAGTCCTTTGACAGCAACCACAGCGAGTCACTTCTATATAGCAATAATCTGCTACCAGGAGATAAGTCTTTTTCCGTCTGCACCCACTCACTGCCAGTCTGTCCTGCACGGGTGCAGGCAGCAACAGCTCCCTGTACTCCGCTCTGTGCTGTGAACATGTGTTGCAATTTTCCACCATCTGGCTCATATGGTGCAGGTCTCTCTGGAGACCTGGCCACCATACTGACTGACGGGTCCTAATTCTGTGCTTAACCACATCAGTGCCAGCTGGCACCAGTGCCTCGGTGCCCACTGTGAAGGTCCTGGAGAATTTCTGGTCTCATGCAGAGGGGAATCACTGAGTCGCAACTCTCCAGCCAAGGTGAGCTTTTCTCTTTCAGGCCAATATGGTCTCAGTTCTAGAGGGAGTGTATGTTTTTCCGGCCACTCTGTCTTACATAGCTGATGATCTTAGTGCAGTCGGGGTCTTCTCTCTTGTGGGGCTGTCAGCCTGGGTTCAGTGGCAGGAAGGATGGCAAGAACTGCATCCTCAAATACTTTGACTTCTGCCTCATCTTCTTCTTCTTCTTCCTGTATGAAAGAATGTTTCACAGCTGTTTTTGATAATGTATCTGCTGTTATCAGTTGTTACCAGGTACATGTATAATATCGAACATCAGCAACCTCAGTCGGAATCTCACCAATCTGAATCCTAGATACAGAACACCATCGGGGGTCATGTGAAGCGAACTGAATTGAAATAGATTTGAATTGAATTATTTCTCAGCTGGTAATTTGTGGTGTGGGGATAATTCTCCTCTCCCAGTTTGGGCTGAACCATGGCACAAAGAGGAGTACACTGTAAAAAATGAAAATGTTGAATAAGAAATTCCAAAGCGGCTGTCTGCACCAGTTTTGAGTTTAGAGGCCAAGTTAAATTTTTTAAAAAATTTTGAGTGAAACACAAACATTCACATTTTTAGGCCAGCTCAAATTTTTTTCATTTTGAAGAAATCCCTGTATAGATGTACAAACTATTCATCATTGTTCTGTTTAACTATCTTTTGTATCTCAATTAACTTTTTTTTAGTTTCACATATTATGAATCCAAAAAAAAAAAACCCAAATGCCATCTGTACTTCAATAATTGCATCTTTGAAACGAAAGTTTCCAAACGTTTAGTTTGCTGAAAAACATTACCTGTGCCAACTATTTATCCACCATCTATACTCACTTCCTGTTAAGGGTCACAGGAATCTACTGGAGTTCGCAGATCTCTGCTGGTGAAAGGCACAGCGAGGTCAACGTAAACTTTAGTTTTAAGTTCTTTCATCTCGTCATCTCTCCACTTCAACAACGTTATGTTGATGGAGAGTTAATAAAAGTATGAGGAAACTAAAGAATGCATTTCCTTCAGCGGTCTTCTGCATCTCATTGATAAATCAATAAGAATTCACAACTTCAACATGCTTTAATAATTTAAACATGCTCTTGATTACAATTTTAAACAATAATATCTTTCCTAGTTTAACTGACAGCACTCAAAGTAAATATTGATTTAAGTATTGTTTGAAAGTGCTGAGCCTTAAATGAGGTTTCATGAAATCACATTTCATCGATAATATAGTTTCATTAGTTGATCAATGGTCTGACCATCTGAATCTTTTTTTTTATTTATTTTTTTTTTATATTTTTTTCCCCCATTTTTTACCCCTTTTTTTTCCACCCAGTGCACAGTACCTAAGTTATAGTCCTGAGCATTGCACTCCCACTGCTGACCCTGGGAGGGC
>JBAMYA010000016.1:4066648-4095805 GCA_037176975.1 Arrhamphus sclerolepis
ACAAAGACTATTTGAGCAGCTACACCAAGAACCAGTTGTGTTTGCCTACACAACATCCTACAGTTAAGCACAGGCCATGATTCAATTATAGGCAGTTTCTGGAGAAGCAGGTTAAGCCACAGAATCTAGGATTCCCAGTTTTTACATTCTGATTTTTTTCTTATCTTTTTACATTGTTTATTTTATTTTTTATTTTATCTTTTATTTTGTGTGTGGGGTGGCTTAATTATTCTGGCACCACACTCTAATCCATATGGTGGCAGTAATGCCCTAAATACACTGGTTACCAACAGCCATAAAACCAGAAGAAGAAGGATTTTTTTTCTATCTATCAAAGCAAGGTAGCATTTAAGAAAGTTGTGCCTCATAGGGTAACTACAGGTCAACACCCAGCTGTGCTACGAAGAAGTGTATGTGTGATGAAACTATGGGAAATGAATGAAACTCCAACAGCACTTTCGCAAACAACCACTCCCACATGTCTATCAAACACTACCTCCAATCACGAAACAGCCCGGCATCTTTGTCACGCCCACCACGAACAGCCTCGGAAGTGAGGAGTTTTGTCGATTTAGCCAACGATCACCTAGAACTTTAGAAAAAACTTGACGCTCAGACTCGCCTCCTGGAAGCTGGGTTGTCTGCCCATAAAAGTCCTTGGAAGCTCGGCTTCTGTGGGTGGCTTCCTAGCATGATTTTCGCAGCGAACCGCAGCGATTTCACGAGAAATCACTTGATTAAGCTACGGGATGACATATGCTAGTCATGAAAGTAAATGCAATATTGGGCATATCTCATGTTTTGTGAATTAATGTTTTTACCGTCAATTTAACATTGAAGATGTAGCAATTTCATCAGAGAATTTCAGAGGCAGTTTGGCTTCCCCTGCTGTCTGTGACAAATCGCCTCTGCAGGAAAACTCAAAGCAGTGCATTCAACACATACAACACAATAAATAAAAAAAGCAGAAAAGAATAAATGTTTGTGTGTTTGTAATAAATCAGCTGAAGGAAATGGAAGATGGAGAAAGAAAAGACAAACGTCAAGCATCATCATCAACAACACCTAAATAAGAGGAAAGAAGTTTACAGAGATTGACAGTAGATGTTTGGATGAAAGTGAGAAGCAAGAAGAAGATGCTGGAACTTTGGTTTGGTGCAGATCCTGGGAAACAAATAAGTGGTTGCTAATTTCTACAGTCTCTCATTATAAGCGGCTGCAAGTCCCCTCCTTCACCTGGACCTCCTGATCCAGGTAAGGGCCCATAAGAGGGACCAGCATCACCATGGTAGGACCCAGCATCACCTTTGTAGGACCCAGCATCACCATGGTAGGATCCAGCATCACCATAGTAGGACCCAGCATCACCATGGTAGGACCCAGCATCACCAGGGTAGGATCCAGCATCACCATGGTAGGACCCAACATCATCTTTGTAGGACCCAGCATCACCACGGTTGGACCCAGCATCACCATGGTAGGACCTAGCATCACCTTGGTAGAACCCAGCATCACCACGGTCGGATCCAGCATCTGTGTCTCATCCAGCTGGAGGGAATAATGACAACTTTTTACACCCTCCATCAGTGGGTTTGTGACATCATCAGTCATGATTATATTCTCCTTGATGACGTGTTGTTTTACAGCAGCACTAAGTTTAACCTTTTATAGCTGTTTTCTTTCTGCACGTGTTGTGTGTTTTGTTGTTTGTTTGTTTGTTTGTTTGTTTTGACACACAGTTGTTCGCCTATTGTGTGCGGTGTGAAGTCTGGCACTTGGATAGCCAACGTTTGGTACTTGTAAGTGCTGTACTCCCACTAGTTCTTGTGCTTTGCTCACTGTCCTCCTCCACTTCACTTTCAGCTGATGGAAATTTTTGCTGCTGGTTAACTGTAATTGTCTTTGTAATAGTTCCGGTTTGGAGCAAATATTTAAGCATTACTGGACCACTCACGTTAAGTTTCTAAAACTGACTTCTGTTTATCATACCATGTGCACTTCTAATGGTGATTATAGCCAATCACAACTGATGCAGATGTCATAGGCAGGTCCATGAAGGTGCAACTAGTGTTTGAAGTAGGCTAATGGTGACATAAAATAATAGGAAACTTAGTTAATTTAAACATTTTACAGCTGCTAACAGTTTAGCTTTTTGATGGCCCGTTATAATACATTTTTTAAATTAATTTACTTTTTTTTTATTTCCCCCACATATCACTGGAGGGAGCTCATTCATTTTATTTTATTAATATATTTTAATTATTAATTGCATTTAAAAATAAAAATAAGTTATTCATTATTTTGTATTTATTAACAAGGAATTAATGTATTATAAATTACATATATTTAACAAAGTCATGCATTTTGTATTTTCTTTATAAGATCAAATTTAAATTATGCTTGAGGAAAAAAGATATAAATCATCCGGAAATAACTGGTTTTCTGCATTAATTTTCCATAAAACACGATCAGTTCTTCAGTCTTTTATGAACAACTGGATCTTAAATCGTACTCTCTGCACCAGCCTGTGAACTGAAATGCAGCTGATTTACACACGATACAACTTTGGCACCAGAAAGTCTTCATGGAGGCTATAAATGCTGCAGCACGACTGCAAGATCTGGAAAGAGATCAAAGTGGAGGGAAGGTGAGGGAAGGAGGGGTTATTCCCAGCAGGAGAGCCAGATAAAGGTTGAGATACGAGAAGAAGACAAATTGTGCTGCATAGCCAGATATGTACACATATGAACAGATAGTAAAGTACATTTTTCTGAATATACCGATAATAAATAGCCTTTCGCCCAATGTGAGCTGGGATAGGCTCCAGCAGACCCCCGTGACCCTGAACAGGAAATAGCGAGTATAGATAATGGATGGATGGATGGATGGATGGAAGACTAAATGCTGCAGCATTCCAAGTAGATTTACTCTTATTAAATTCATCACATATTTGTCCAAATTTTTACTTAAAAACTAAATTCTATTATAGTGTTTCAGCGTAATCATATATTACCAGTATTCCAATAAAGTAAAGTTATCTGCATGCATTTTCTCCAGCAAAACCTAAGATGTGGCTACATCAACAGTTTGGTACATTCTTAAAGCAACGCCATGTAAGATTGTGCTCTTTAGCGCCCTCTCTGGTTCAGAAGTGCAATTGTCTGTTACCGCTGATGTAAATATTGTTGTAACCAAGCCAGCCACATTAGCTAATCCTCCCTGCTTCTATTACAAAATCACACAGGACGTAGAACGTACGAAATCCAACAGCAGCAGGGTAAGGACGCCGCCCGACCTGCAGCCCCGTTTCACCCTGCGGTCCAATATTGACCTGTGTATGGGAGTTTGCACCTCTCTCTTTTACTTGTCTTTTCTGACAAAATCCTTTCTTTGATGGCTCTGCCATGACGTCCACAGTGATAATATATGCTAGATCACTTTACTGGGTCGGTGTTGCCATCCTACATAGTCATATGGCGGGGGGAGCACGCACATGCAGACGGTGGTGGAGGAGGGATTTGTCTTGTTATAAGTTGAACTATTGCTAAAATAATTTTAGAAACATTTTAGGGTTTCAAGTCCTGTTGTGTTGCTTTAAAAAGAGAGAAATCGCCTGGGAGCTGAAGAACATCAACAGGCCTGGGAGACCACTGAAGACAGCTAAAATGGGGGATTCTAAAAGCCTTTTTTAGGGAAGAAAAACAGTCAAGAATTTGCTGGAGTGATGGCAAACACCAACTTGGTACCAAAACAGCAAAGGGAGCACAAGACTAGGACTCCAAATAGAGGCCCATCAGAGAGAAAATCGCCAAGATAATTACTGGCTGCATGAAGAGCAGAGACTAGAAACACAACAAATCTGCAAGCAAATGACGCCTTCATGGCTGTAAACGCAGTAGGTTTACAGCTAGGTGGAAATCAAGGAAACGCCACCTTAGATTTAGCAAGAGAACTTATAGAAAAGTTTTTCAGGACAGATAAAACCAAGATAAACTTGTATGAGAATGATGGAGACAGCAAGACAGCAAGACAGACAGACAGAATTTCTTCAGTGACCTTGTCATTCGCCTGATCTCAACGCAGTGCAACATTATTTTAAGTTAATGGTACAAAGTGGCTGCAGTGAAAGTTTGGAAAAGCATCTCCAGGGAGGAATCCTGGTTTTTGGTGATGCCCATGTGGTCCACATTTCAAGTAGTCATTGACTACAAAAGGTTTTATCAAAGTATTAAAATTATAGATATATTACGTCCATTTGCATTTGTCCAAACGCTGAGATCCTGACAATGGTGCTACTTTTCTTAAAAAAGGGTGTAATTCCTGAAAAGCAGATGCCATATTTTTGTGAAATCTCTTAAATAAAAGTAAGTTTACACTTTCATCTCACATCTTGATTGTTTTAAGTCAAATCCTTTGTGCCACTGTGTATGTACACCATCATAAAAAACTATGTCACTGTCCAAATAACTGGACATAACTGGATTGTTGCTGGGAGAAACAACATCGCTAAGGTGCTAATTAGCAGCAAAGACAGCGCTTACCCCCCTTTTTATTGACAGATAATACTCACTTGCTGTGGTCCTAATGGTCTAACAAAGGGCCATGGTCAACTCAAATCACTATGATTTATTTGTTGTATAGTAAAATGTACTTTTAACCAAAATAGATGGAATTGAATGTTCACCACATCCTTCCCCTGGAATATTTTTTAACCATTGCTGAGCTACCATATATCTGTGGATCTTCGGATGGTGAGTGAGCTTGATGCTTGTGCTTCCTTCAAAAATTAAATATACAAAAGTAAAATTGTACGTTATTGATAGAGTAGTGTGCTTATCATCCTTTACCTCGACTGGAAATGTTACTGAAACCACATTTCAGCAAATTAAAAAAAGAAAAAAGAATGTTTGCACCAGTTTATCTTTTTATAAGAGCATTCACATCAATTCATCAGCTGTAATTATCCTGTTTCCTATATTGAACATGGCTCTGTGGAGAAAAACCTTGCAGAAGCAAGCCAACAATGATGACTCGCATTTCTTTTTCGATGGATTTTGAATCCTAAAATATATTTTATACTATGCTGAACTGCCATACCACTTAAATCTTCCCTCTTAGTTTTCAGTTAATGTACTAAATCAATTTAAATTACAGTTGCACAATGTAGCAAACTATAACTCATTATTATGTCTTTATATTTTGTTAAATCATTTCTGAGTTGATATCTGTAGTCACTGACTAATGGCATTTTTTTGCATAAAAACACTTGAAAGCTGTAAAACAGGTGAATCATCAGTCAGACCTGGCTGTGCATTTAGAATTAATATTTGACTTTCACAGCAAAAGCAACTGGTGGAAGGGTAATTAATATTATATAAAAACAACAACGATAGACTTTATTGAAATTATATTTTAGTAGCAGTACCTGATGCAATGTTGCACATAAAGAAAACAAACAAAGAGCTGACCTGGCAACATGGCAACGCATACTTGGCAACAACACTGGGACAGACATTTCTTCAAGTGTTTCCCAGCAATAAGGAGAGATGAATGAAATATTTTTAAAATAGCACAGAAGAAGAAGAGTACCTGCCACTATGGTAATGGATCATCTAATATAACATGTAATCTAATATCTTCATATACATACATACATACATACATCTGTTATGTCTACAAGTCTTTTAATATTCAATAAAAACATATAGTCCTCACATGAAAAAGATAAGAAGAACAACTTTATCCAAACTTTTAGGGGATTTGTAACATTCAGTATTAATGGACAGCAAGCATGAATTTCAGAAATATACTTAAAAACTAATTTTAGTATATATAATAACTGTCATTTATTTACTTTTGATGTAATTTAAATATACTGGAAAATAAATGACGTGCAGTTACCTGTTTTTCGCAACCCTCCATCTCCTGGGCAGGTGTAATCACTAGCAGCAAGAAGAAAACACGTTCCTCCTGTCCGGCACTCGTGTTCCCGGGTGCTGGACCTTCGTATGGGGACTCTTTCTTCTGGAGACATGGTGAAGTCACTGCTGCTGCTGCAGTCTGCTGACAGAACTGTGGAGGAAACAAAAATGTTAAAGCCAGTCTACAAGCCACAAATACATTCCATATCCAGCCTCTAACTCATACAAATAATAAGATTCTGTTATGGAATACTGGAGCCCTTAACTACACCACCAGCAAATAAAAAAACACAATAAAAAAGGGCCTTTTTACATTTTTTCTGAATTTTCTTTCTCTATAAAGATATCTTGAAAGGTGCTTATGAATAAAATGTAGTAGTATTAGTATTAAGCTAACACTAGTAAGTGATAAGTTTAAGTTGTGAGAGGATTTTTGGCTTCACATGAAAGTGTATAAATATGTGATTCACGTACCAGCAACACAGACCAAATAAAATGGAACAAAATCAAAAGTGAACTAAGCAGCCGATATGTAGGATACTTCATCCTGGGAAAGTCAGAATAGCGTTGACTCAGGTTGCAACCAAACAAACAAATAAATGATTCTAACATTCCCTGTCACAGACAGCAAGAGCATAAGACATTTAATGCCTTCTTGTTAACCTCTTTTCAACTGAACTGAACTGAATTAATTAATGTTATTTTATTGAATGAAGCCAAATGAATCATTAGGAATCTATATTTAATATCTTTTCTTGCCAGCTTCATTTCATTGTCAACATGTATCCATTTTAGTGCTTCAGAACTGATGTTGGGAGACAGATGGTGAAGTTAAGCTTTGAAATGTGTATGAGACAGTGTGACTCGGACAGAAAGCTGCTCTGCGTTGTGTTTCCTGGACTAGAAAGGCGCTAAATAAGTACTTCGCTTTTGTTGTTGTTGTTTGTTGTCTTCTTGCAACATGTTGTGAATGTTGTGGCAACCTTTATGTTAAGGTTTTGTTTCTTTAATTGGTGTTATGGGGTGCGGGGGGCGCAGGGATGTCTGCAGTGTCGACATACAGTAGGTGCCGAAGAACAACTGTGTGGGTGGAGCATGAATGAATGAATGAATGAATGAATGAATGAATGAATACTTTATTGTCATCGAACCAGCATCCTGATACAACAAAATTATTTTTCAGTACAGCCCATCCAAGAGAACGAAGAACACAGAACACAAGGGTAAACAGGAGCGGGATGACTGAGGCAGCAGCTAAGGTTGGCGAGCTTTTTTCTTAGATAAGAAAAGGATAACCTCATGGGTGCACACACATCCAACCCAGCATGCTGCGCTGTAACGGGGGGGAGGAGGGGCAACGAAGACGGTGAGTCGAGGGGGCAGGTGCAGTGTAATAATTGTGTATTTGTATGTGTAAGCCTTTGAACTCTGCCCCAGTTCAGTCTCAACCAGCGTCTCTGCCGTCTGATAGCGATGAGGAGTACATGGTCATTGCCGTGGAGACAACCTCAGGAGAGCTCTGATCCAGGACAGATCCTCAGGAGTCCAGGGAAGTGGGAAGGACAGGGAAGAGCATCTGTCTGCAAAACATCCACGAGAAACTGAGATAGCTAGCCTTCCAAGGCCGGCGTCATGGAAGCCATTTCAGACTGTAAATAATATGGACAAACTGACCAAGCACATGACCCACAGTTTTATATCAAGTTTTTGGATCCATTTTTTCTCAAACCACATGGCGCCACGTTATAAAGAGCAGGAAGCCAGATTGAACACAACCAGCAGTTAGCTGTTTGTAGCTTGGCTGGCTTAGCTTCTGCTAAACCAGGATGAAAATTCATAGTACATTTTTTTTCTTATTTTATCTGAATATCCTCATTTCAAGCATTGCCGCTGGAAAAAGAGAAGTGCTGCTGGACCAAGGCTTGGCAAGATGTGAAGTCCCAGGGCAGAGCTCCGTGGCTGAGCTCAACACAACGGGAGCAAAAGTTGTTGTCCACTGTGGACTTCGTTCAGAGGGACCAGTCAGGACTAATTCAGTTGGAATGGAGTCCTGAAAGAATTTTTCATGAGCAGATTGGGACCTTTAGCGAAGCCATTCTGCCAGTCCAAGGTGTGAAGCTATTGTAAAGTTTGGCTGAAGGACGTCTCGGCCAACAGCATCGGACCAGCATGAGGTGAAGTCAATCATCTGCTACCAGGATGATTTGGTGGTGACATGAAATGACTGCTGTAGTTAGCAAGGCTAAGCTAAGCTTCGTCCTAAGACCAACTGAAGCCTGTCACGATGGTCTGTTGCAATCAGAATAATCCACTCAAGCACAAGAAAAATATCACCATGATATGTTTCATATTTTAAACCTGATCAGAAGTCACAGCTCAGAAATCTGTACAATGCAGTTTATTGTAGAGGTTGCCCAAAGGAAACCATCCTAAGCATCAGGGGCCTGATGAGTCATGGCCAAGTGCCCAAGACAGTAGCCATCACTTTTATGGATCACTTTTACCGAATGATCCTGAAGTTAAGGAGGTTACAGCACATACAGTGACCAGTGAAGACGCAGAGGATGTTGTTATGCAGTTGATGGATTACTCAGACTGATATCTTTTGAAAAGGGTGATTGCATGCACAGGTGATGCATGTGCTCAGGTCCTTGGTAGGAGGTGGAAAAAGAGCTTGCATCAGTGCTGCATGCAGAAAACTCCACAGATATAAGGACTGAGTTAGAGAAGAATACAGCTGATTATAAACTTTCTCTGCATATTAGTTCCCTCTCAGTGGAGGATATTCTGGAGGCAGAGTTGTAAATTGTATGTTACAACCAAAGAAATTGCCATGTTGGAGCATGTTGCTGTTAATACGAAGGGACACAGCAGAGCTTATTTCTTCCTCTACGGTCTTTCAGCATTTGCAGCAAAATGTTGCATATCTTCTATAAGTCTGTTGCGGGAAGTGTAATTTTGTCTGCTGTCATCTAGTGGAGGAGCAGCATCGGAACCAGTGATATGAAGAGACTGAACAAACTGATAAAGAAGGCAGGCTCTGTTCTGGGGACAGTTCTGGAGCTGATGTGTAAATGAGGCTGCGCCATCAAATAAGAATCATCATGGACAACCCTGAGTGTCCTCTTCACGCCATAACGATTGAGAAGATAGTCTTCAGTCAGAGGCTTCTTCAGATCCAACACAGAAAACTACAGGAGATCCATCCTGCCCACAGAAATAACCATCTGCAATGAATCTTTGAAGAGACTTAAATCACAATAACTACTGCGACAATTCATTTTTGAACTGAATTGAACTTAACTGAAAGAAATCTGGAAAATATCAGTTCAGTCTAGACTCAAACATCCTTTGGTGGACTCCACCATCTGTCCCTTTCTACACTATGAAGTGTTTTTATGGATGTTGCAGATGTGATTCTTGGTTTTATGGATGCAAACATGGGCAGATGTAGATGGATTAAAAACTGGAAGAAAACAAAGACTGTTTATGTTTCCCAACAAACTTATTTTAATATTAAAATCTTGTAAATGCTGCACTTAATACTGCATGTTGTCTGCTCTTGGCTAAAATAAAATTATATGCACTGGATAAAGACTCCAAAATACTATCCTTGTATAAGCCAAAATAAATTAATGAAAAACATCTTTTTCTACTGGAAAAGATAAATGTAAGATTAAGTTTAGAAAATGAAAAGACATATTCTTGTCACCACATCAGGCAAATCTTAAGAATTCAAAGAAAAAAAATAATCCAAGGATTATCATAAAAGTTTCAAGTCTATTCAGAGCAGATGTTGCTCACAGCTTCATTCAGAATGTGAAAAGAAAGGAGAGAACTATGGTACATGCGCGCTAAATGCCATTTACACAAGACTAGCTAGCTTGCTATATAAATAAATTGAACTGAATTGAATTGAATTGACTAGACAGTGCAAGTGAGGTACATCACTGAATATAGGGTCAGTTCTCTCACCACATAGTGGATCACCAAATTGATTCATATTATTGGGCCAAATGCATGTAAATGTGTAAAACATAGTGGCAGCACATGGTTAGGCTTATTTTACCACCATTATTTATTTATTTATTTACCAATTATCAGAGGTCAAATTTACCCACCACTACTCAATGTGTCAGTCCATTATTGTGACTGCTGCAGATAAGGCATGATCAGTGATCAGATCAGGGATCAGATCAGGGATCAGATCAGCGACCAGATCAGGGATCAGGTCATTGATCAGATTAGTGATCAGATCAGGGATCAGATCAGCGACCAGGTCAGTGATCAGATCAGGGATCAGATCAGGGATCAGGTCATTGATCAGATCAGGGATCAGATCAGGGATCACTGTCTGCAGTCACTAAAGACATGACTTATTCTATGTTTCAAACATGAGGTTGAGCAACAAAAATTGATCATTAAATAATAATGATCTACAGTGAGGAATCCAGAGGGCATACCTACCCTCAAATATATCTGCACTTGACAAGGGTCAAGATTAATTTCAGTTAATACCAGATTAGTCAGAGTAAGGTACTGGTATAGACCTGGAGGGGAAAACAGTCAACTACTGTTTGAGCAAGTACAAATAATCCCTTCTTGAACAAAATAATTCTTGATCACTCTTCAGCCATCTCCTACTGTCCTTTGCACTAGTTTCTTCACCACTGTGCTCCAGGTAGGTGAAGGATGGTGCTGCTGTTGTGGGTCACAAGACAAAACATTTTCTTGTCTCAAAGGGAAATCTATTTTCTCGTCACTGCCTTCAACCTAGGATGACTTTTCTTATGTTATTCTCTTCATCATCACTATATGAGTAAAACCCTTTAGCCTATTCTGACCCGAACTGTCATAATAAAATTCTTCATTCTTTTGTTTTTATTTTACATTTTTTTTACACATGGTCTTACCTGAGCGGTTGCGTTCTAGTACCCTGCTCCCTTTGACATGGCACAGGTCACCTTGAGTGCTGTTGCAGGTGGTGTTGAGATCAGCTTTGCAGTATGTTGGAGACCCTCCCTGCACTGCCTGAGGGATGTGTTTCTTCCTCTTCTTGGGCAGCTTCTGCTTGGCCATTGCCAGAGAGTAGTACATCCCAAAGTTGTTGACAATAACAGGCACCGGCATGGCTATCGTTAGTACACCTGCTAAAGCGCATAATGCGCCCACCACCATGCCTGACCAGGTCTCTGGGTACATATCACCATAGCCAAGAGTAGTCATGGTTACCACAGCCCACCAAAAGCCAATTGGGATATTCTTGAATTTGGTGTGGAGGCTGGCAGTGGGGTCATTGGGCTTGGCACCAATTCGTTCTGCATAATAGATCATGGTGGCAAAAATTAACACTCCCAATGCCAGGAAGATAATGAGAAGCAGAAATTCATTTGTGCTAGCTCGCAATGTGTGGCCAAGCACCCTAAGTCCCACAAAATGGCGTGTTAGTTTGAAGATACGCAGAATACGCACAAAACGCACCACCCTGAGGAAACCCAACACATCCTTGGCAGCCTTTGAAGAAAGGCCGCTTAACCCTACTTCCAAATAGAAAGGCAGGATAGCCACAAAGTCGATGATGTTGAGAACACTTTTAACAAACTCCAATTTGACTGGGCAGAAGGTCACACGCACAAGAAACTCAATGGTGAACCAGAAGACACAAACACCCTCCACATATGTGAGCGCAGGGTCAGTTTCAATCTCATACTGTGGACCCGAGTCCGGTCCGCTACTGTTCCGCATGTCAGTCTTGTTGATGATTTTGTTGAAAGCCTCATGAGTCTCCAAGCAGAAGGTGGTGATGGAGACCAGGATGAAGAACAAAGATGCAAAGGCAATAAACTACAGGAGAGAAAAAAGAGAATATGAAAATATGCATTACTTCCAATACATTATTTTAGGATATTTAGATATAAAATGCAGATTCATGGTATACAGAACTATAACTATACTACAGCTCACTCACTCAGTTAATCTGCTCTTGAAGAGAAGAAACATCACGTGGGTTTAATCTACTTGCATCAGTCTGACTAGATTACAAAGGGAATAGCAATGTGTTTCCAAGAGCAACAGACAAACACACTTATCTGTGGTGGAATCTAGACCAGTCAAAATGAATTTACTGCTGCTGGGATGCCAGGCTGTTGACATGAAAGCATATGTTCAGCTACTTGAGAAAACAAATAAAACACAGTATAATACAAATGCATTAAAGTAGATAATTACAAAGAAGGGAAATAAAATAAGACAACTGTAAGTTGTGTTATGTGCATTTTTGTTCATAAAGTCCATATAACTGATCTAAAATGCTCTGATTATGTATTAACCATTAACAGTTTCTTTCAGGCCAGAAATATAATCAAAATGAACAATCCCGATCTCGGTTTTGGTCTTTGGAGAAGGATCTGACCCTTACCTTCGATACCAGGGACAATATCATTAGTTTACGAGAGCTTTGCAGTGCAAAAAAGTTGTTTATTTTTTCATCTAACTGCAAGCTGCTGTTCATATTAACTGGTTTCATATTAAATATTGTGTGTAGCAGTGAAGAAAATAAATAGATATAAAAGGGTTCACAGGCAAAAACTTCTCTCAACACCAAACATGACCTGTGAAGTAGTATTCAAGGTCTAAGGACAAAGTCAGGTACACACAAAATATTCTCTTGAGGAGTAACCCCTGCATTTGATTTTACTGGCAAAATAAAAACAGAAATAAGCAGAAATACGGTCACATTTCTGGGCCACCATTTAGTCAGCAGCTTCAGGAAACAACAGAGGGACAAGGTAATGTCATGGAAAATTCAACTGGAAGAACATTTTAGTGTCTACGAGGGGAAAAGAGAAAGGAGGCATGCATGACAGAGAATTCAGTAGATGTTTTGCTGTTATGTGTTCCACAGCTGTGTCTTTAATATGGTTTAAATTAAAAAAAGGGCCTAATGTTCAGTGACACTAAAAATGAATATTTTAAATCAGTGAAAGTGATACTGATAACATAGTATTAGATGCAGAGCACTTGTACTAATAATTCATTTGTAAAGTTTAAAACGTTTTTGTAATGTAAATAAATGTTTGTCTTTAGCTTAATATTTATGGTACTATTAAGGTATTTATCTGTGTAATTTATTCCTTTGCTCAGCAGGTGCAACTTTTGCCGCTTTGCAAACGTTTGTGTGCCAGTGTTCACGTCGGACAGCTGTGCTGATCCGGAGGAAAGTCTGGATTCTTTGCATGTTTTCATGGCTTCTCAGGAACCAGATGAGCTCAACGCAGTGTACTACGCTCTTTCTTCGCTTTCCTCCCACCACCGATCCACCGGGTCGTCCTGCCTACTGAGCTCTGAAGAAGCAGTTTCACACACAGCCTTGTTTTCAGAGTGCATGACTCATAAGCTCTCAAAATATCACTGCCACTATTTGGGTCACACTGATACTGAAGTGTGTGCGTTCACTCTACTGCTTCCTTTATATAGTATATATGCAAAATATCCATACATGCACTGGAGGTTTTCTTAGTATATTATCAATAAATAAAAGTAAAATGTATGGTATGATAACACTAACTTCAATAAACTTTACAAGCCTTTCTAAAACCTGACACTTTGTTGTTTATTAATTAACATCAATGAAGCAGAAAGTTTGAGCATTTCACTAGTATGAGATTAAGGATATTGATATATTGATCTAGTTTCCTTCCTGGTTGGGGTGATCTATGTTGTGGGCTGACGAAAAGAACTTTGTATTGGCATGTCAGTGTGCAACCCACACATTCATACTGCACAGTGTGGTATACTGGACTCAGGGTTTATTCTGCTAAGAAATAAAATGAATAACTTAAATAGTGCCTTTTTAACCATATCTCAGTTCCACAAAATCACTTCACATTGTTTCTCATTTACCCATTCACACAAACGCAACTATGCCTCTATTATATCCTCAACCTATATACATCAGCCCTCAGGTTTTTTTAGCACACCAGCATATGTGAGGTTCTGTGGTTGGACAGTATTTCAATTTCCGATGCGCCCAAAGGCAGATCTCCTGACCTTCTGGTCAGAGGACAACAAACTATACTCACAGACACTAACAGGTTGCCCCCAGTAAGTTAAAACTGCTGACCTCCCTGCCAATATAAACTAAAGCCTGACAGAATAACTTTCTGAGTATGCACCACAAACTAATCTTTGCTTCTTCATTCAAATTCTACTATTATGTATATTTAGACTTTTAGAGATTAGCTTACTTAATGCAGCTTTGTATTAAGTAAGCATCAGTTAAAGATGTAAGAATTAAGCTTTTTAACATGCACCACACCTCTTCTATCATCATCTCTGACTTTTCATCCTGACCATGAAAAGTAAGGCTACTTGAGCTGTCAGTCCTGCAGCATCTAATGACACATGCTGAATATATATGTATGTATATCTATAAACAAATAAATAAATATACATATATGTATGTATATCTTTAACTTCCACTGTATTCACTTCTGTAGAGGGAGAGAGTATCATTTCCTGGAGCATGATGGCCTAAAAACACTGAAGAATGTCAAATACACCAGACAGAACCAAAACTAAAATTCACATACCATGCACTAGCATGCTGGTATTTCCATAATCACAAATGCATATGTGCATGGACACGCATGCACACACATTCACGCGTGGGTCACGTCAGCGGTAGTCTGAAAGGCCCAGCAGAGGCTACGCTACCTGAGGCTGCTAAGAACATGTGACCTGGATGTGAACCTGCTGCATTCCTTCTAGTGGTCCACCATAGAGAGCCTCAGTATAGGTACCCAGTTTGCACAGCCAAGGACAGGAAAGCATCATCAAATCAGCACAGCCCTCTGACCCCTTTGGAGGACATTGCAAACAGACCAAGAATGAACTAACTGAATTAACTTTTATTGATTCCACAGGGGGAGATTTTTCCTCTACATTTAACCCATCTGGGCTACTACACCCAAAGCAGTGAGAGCAATCAGGGGTTTCAGGTGCCTTGCTCAAGGGCACCTCATACGTGGATGTGGATTTGGGCACATGACTGCAAAAAAGTGAATTAATTGAATTGGGAAGGAATGTAACTCTCCAATCAGCTAAAGGGTCAGCTTTATCATACAACCACATTCACCAACACCAGTGCATTATCAAACGACACACCCCACAGAAGCCCTTTTCTCTTCTAAAGAGTCACTATGGACCCCCTAAGTCTTCCTTTCACTAAATTTGAGGAAATATTTAGGTTTTATTCATTCATTCATCTTTTTGGCACCAACAGACGACAAAAGAAGAGCAGGACTTTCTGTCTCTCACTCAACTAAAAAGAAGATGCGCACTAGCGACACTGCAAAGATCCCTGACTATTAGCTAACTGAAATCTCAGAAGCGTTTGCAGAGGAATAATGATGTGCTGCTGTTCCCCTTGTTCTCTTTGTCACCATCTCCTCTGATCTCACAGACACACTGACACACACATACTTTATCTCATCCTCATTATACAGACAGATATGACAGCCAGCACACCCGGGGAACCTTCTAAACCCATAGCTTCTAGCAAACAACCACATGCCAGGCTAAAAATAGTCTATCAAATTTTCCAGGCATGTTAATTTGAATAATTCACTGTCACTGTCACAGTGAAGTCAGTGTTGGGTTGGATGTTGAATCAGACAAAAGAAACACTTTCAGCCTTTTTTTTGTTTTTACTTATTTATGCAGAGACTCATACGGACAAGTCAAGCAATAGTGCTTAATGCTACGGTGAATAACATTCTTCTTAAAGACCCAGCAAATATCTAAAATAGCAGTATCCACTCACCACAACATTATTCTTAAACTGAAAACATACCATTGTTGTTGTTTACCTTAAAATCTGCCGGGTATCGGACCGCTTGCTCAAACCAGTTTCAGTTTGACTCTTGGCCTGCAGCCTTTTGTTATGTCTATTTCCCTCTCTGTGCGCTGGTTTCCTGTCTGTACACTGCTATTAAAGACCACTAGAGAAAAAAAAAAAAACCTTTCGAAAAAATAAACATGTCTGGTAGAAAACAAAGATTTAAGATGAAGGTTAAAGGGAGCAGTGTGCTGACAGTATTCAAGCGCTCATCATGACTTCACTCAAAAAACCTGCAACAAAAGCAACATCCAGTGTCTCCACACAGACAAAAATAGTCTTTTCTCCCTTTTATCTCTTTGTGTGTCCATGAATATTTCAGTGCTTTGTCAATTCAGCGCTTTGTTAGTTCAGGCTAACAATTGATTCCTGAAAATCAATGTTCATGTTTTGGAAGCATTGACAGCTTAGCTAATATCAACACGGTTGAGTTTTGTGAGAACCGTGTACACACAGGTGCTAGGTGTGGTAGCTTTGACTTTGGTGGTTAGCAGGCATGTTGTATGCAGGTTTTAACTGACAAAATGCTCTTTAATAAAAGTAAAGTGAAAACTACAAGTCAATATTTAAACTTAAATGTAAAAAATAAATATAAAGCTTTATTCTTTTCTTCCTTTTGCCAGTTCAAAATTTGAGTCACTTTATCTGAATGCAAAGTTAAGCGGCATTAGCGTCACAAAGGCTGTGAGCTTGAAAAAAATGGAATAAGAATAAATTTAAATATGTGTGCCACAACCAATAAAACAAGAATATGGGAGGTATGGAAGTTTCTAGGAGGTGAAATCTGGAGCAGCAGAGTATGATATCAATCTGAAGACAAAATTATTGGAACAAGCAGAATTGTCACATTTTATTTATTTTTCTTTCATTTTGAAAGGCACTCCTACTTTTATTTTGCTTTTTTAGAGAACCTGTCAGCAGTTACACAATATGTTCAGTTTTGAATTGTACTGAATTAACTGTGATTTGTTTAATGCTGCTGTTCTTATTGTCTTGTTTCTGTCCTTTTCTGTTTATGTTAACTTTACTTCCTGTTTTACTGTCAGTCTGTCTCTCTGTTTGGTTTTGTTCTGCTTTACCTCCCTGGTCCTTTCTCTCCTTCTCATGTCCACCTGTCCCCTGTCCCCTGTATATTTTTGCGTCTTCTCTCCCTCCTTGTTGGTCTGGACTGTGTCGTCTGGTTTTGTGCATTCCTGCTTTGGCTGTTCCTCAGTTCTTGCTGTCTATGCGATTCAGTTCGGAGATTCAACAACTGAATAAATATCTTCAGTGGGAGACCTGCTGCCGCTTGATCTCCTGCATTTGGATCCGCACCACCACAGCAAAACATTAGAGAATGGACCAGCCAAGTTTTGAACCCAGCAGGTTAACCTCAGAATGGACCCAGCAAGCCCGCTTAACCTTCAAAGGAAGGAGATGAGGGAATATTATGTTACTGTTTGATCTGGAACATAATATGAGGGCTCCTGCCCACAGCTCATCATTCCTGTCTCACCCTGGACTCTGCTGGCTATCAGCCTGCCCCCCCCGATCTGTCTCTACCTGAACTTTCTAGCCTTTCCTGTCCGGTTTCTGCTCCCTTTGTTTAGGTTGTGGTTGCATGTTCTCCCTTCAGTCTGCACAGATTTTCCCAGATACTTTGGTTTCTTCCGACCCCAAAGACATGTCGTTTAGGCTCATTGGTTGTACAAAATTCTGTCTACGTGTTGCTTACATTTACTGTAATGTAATTTCATTTATAGGAGTAATTATAGAAATAACAGTAGTCATAGCAATAATATGAATTATTATAGTAATAAGTTGGTTCATTAAATAAATCAATCTAGTTAATGTGTATGTAGTAGTGAGAGAAAGCTGCTTGCAGCGCCTTGAGTGGTTCCTGGGCTAGAAAGAGCATGTTGTTGTTGTGGGGCAGGTGGAGGAAGAGAGGAGAATATATGCACTGGAAAAAGAATGAAGATTAGCCTCAGCAAGACAGAATACATGTGCGTGAATGAGAAGAACCCAAGTGGAACGAGGAGGCTACAGGCAGCAGAGATAAAGAAGGTGGAGGATTTTAAGAACTTGTTGTATGGTTTAGAGACAGAAAAGACAAGAGGAAGAGTTGGAGGTAGCAGAGGTTAAAATGTTTGGGAGTGATGAGGATGGACAGGATCAGGAAGGAACAGTGCATGTTGGATGTGTTACATCGTTATGCGACAAATTCAGGGCTCACGGGCCAAATGTGGCCCGCCAAGTCATTTTATGTGGCCCTTGAGAGTTCATGCATGATTATCTTAAATTTTAAGACAATATTTTAAGATTTAAAATGAATTTATGCTGCTTTAAAGCATGAGTTCACCATAAACTACATCTCCCACAGTGGAATTGAGAAATCTCCACAAATGAACCAACATGTCCAAGAAGAGAAAAACTGATGCACAAGGAAGGCAGTTTCACAAACGATGGGAAAACAAGGTTAAAAAGGGTTTAACCTTACTGGTTTAGGATTTAACATACTGGTTTTTAACCTTTAAGGTTAAAAACCAGTATGTTTTTTCTGTTGTGAGGTGGTGTCAGTGGTAAAAGAGTATAATCTACATCGGCATTTTGACAGCAAACACGAAGCTGAGAATGCTAAATGTAGCCTCCAAGGAAAACAAAGAAGTGCAGCAGAATTAAAAGGCAGACTGTCATTGCAGCAGAACATTTATTTTTACATCTATATATGTTTGCAACTTGAATTCATAATACAGAAATAGTTGTTTTTTTAAGAAAATAATAAGACATGCAGTTTAATTTATTTTAAATTACATTGCATTTTGTTACATTCATATTGTGAATCAGGCCCTTCGAGGGCTACTATTATGCTGATGTGGCCCTCGTTGAAAATGAGTTTGACACCTGTTTTACAGAGGACGTCAGAGAGGTTAGACTGAGATGGTTGGACATGCAGAGGAGGGATAGTGAATATGTCAGTGGAAGGAGGATGAGATTGAAACTGCCAGGCAGGAGGCCTAAAGGAAGAACAAAGAGGAGATTTATGGACGTAATGAAAGAACACGTGAAATTAGCTGGAATGAGAGAAGTGGGTTAGATGGAGGCAGATGGTGTTCTTTGTCCAGCTCTGAACGATAGAACTAAAAGGAAAAATAAGTTGATCAAATTTTAAACAGAATTGAAATACATTTTTTAAAATCAAACTGCAGTGCGGTAAAGTATTGCAAACCCTGCTGTAGGAATGTAACAATCTTTTATTCTTTCATTGCTTTCATTGCATTCATTCATGTCTTGGTTTTAAGGAGCCATCTATGTGCCTGATTCAGCTGCTACACGGAGCTTGGGGTCTGACTGGCTGATAAGTCGATGAATTCCTGCTTGACAACGGGACTGCTCTGTGGAACAATAAGGAGCAAAGCAGACATTTAAGGTGTCCTTTGCAAAAAAAATAAAAAAAATGCACTTGGCTGTTAATCTGATTCAGCAGTTTGTGGTGTCTGTCATGAAACAAACCTAATTCAAAAAAAGCTTGGATGCTCTGTAATATTTTATAAATAAAAACAAATGCAATAATTTGCAAATCTCATGAAACCATATTTTATTCTTAATTTAACATAAAGAACATATCAGATAAGTCAGTTATTTTAGCATTTTACGGAAAATGTTAGCTCATTTTGACTTTAATGGAAGCAGCATGCCAAAAAAGTTGGAATTAGGTGATGTTTACCATTGTGTAACATTCCCCTTTTTTTTTTTAAAAAAAAGAAAAATACTGCAAGTAAACCTCTGCAGGTTGGCCAGTTCAGCACCTGGACTCTTTTCCTGCAAGGCCATGCTGGCTGAAGGCTGAAGGCTGATACATGCTCCACCAGAACAGAGGAATTTGTTCTTGTTCTTTAGGCTACAAGAACAAAGAACAAAATGACGTCATTTTGTGCTCGCAGCTTTGAGAACAAGAACATACTTCTTGTTTCTCGTGGAGTATGGATCAGCCTTTAGCACTGTCTTGTCAAAATATGCAAGTGACATGAAAGAGCCATGTATATGCATATGTTACTCTAAAAGCTCTTCAGCAAGGTGTGTTAAAGATGTAAAAGTCTGGATGACTGTTAATTTCCTGCTTTTTGATTTGGATAAAACTGAAGTTACTGTAAATGGCCCCAAGCACATTTGTGAGGCACTTTCTATACAGTTACTATAGGTCACGTTTCCTTAGCCTACAGCTCTACTGTTCTTACTAATTTCAATTTCATTACACTCGCTCCCAGATACACCTCATTTACATGGACAGACTGGAATCGATCTGACAAACATGACTTGAACCATTTCAATGCTGTTCCTCTAATTACAAGGATCTGCTCCAGTTTATGTAAAGGTTTATTTACTGCAATTTGAAAAACCCTTGGTACATTTCCTGTTATAATGGATGCATTGACAAGATCCAGCATAACTGAATCAATTATGGGAAATTTTTTTTCAAATAGCCTGGAAGATATAAGGTCCAGTAAGCCCATCGATAACTTTGAGAAAGATACAACTAAGGTTAATTCACAAATATCAATGGGGAAATCTAGGTAAGAACCAATTAGTATAGTTAATTCAAAGGTTACTGTGCTGTATAATGTAATTGTTGTAAAATATCCAAGCAAATATTGGCTGGAAATTATATATTTGGTCTCTAACATTTATTATTTTATAAATAGAGAAATTCATAAATCATCACCAGTTAAATGCAGCATGTCTAGTGCATCTTCTACACATGGATGGAGTAAAAAAACACACACACATACACACACAGACACACACACACTTCCCTTCATATACCTTCAACAGTAAATGTGACTATTATCTGTCACTTATATGTTATTTGTGCTCTGAGACTTGCTGTTCCAGATTTCATAGGCTTAATTTAGCCAAAAGCTCAGCTGAAGTGGGTCAGAATACACACAAGTAGTTGGACTGGCAGTGTCCAAAGCTGAAAAATCTGGGCTGAGTTGCTAAACCCCATCAGAGAACGGCTACTTCCAGACTACCAAATTATAAAATCCAAACTGAGCTGCAGGACAATCTCAACACATTGTGTTGGTTCCATTCACGGATTCTCACTGTAGATCTTCATTATTCAAAGTTATCAGGGCTGTGGCCATTCACTGAGAGATGGGAAGGAAAAAGCCACTGTTGCTATGGTGATGAGGAAAATGAAAATGGTTGCTGAGACAGAGGGCTCTAACAAAAGACAAGGCTAGATCAGACAAGGCCTTTATTGACTGGCCCTGAGCTGATGTGCTGATACATTTTGACAAGGCAATCTCCAACAAATTTTTGGTCTCATACCTGCGGCTCCTGGTTCTCATTATGCCATTTTAAGCAACTTAGAGTGGCACATGTGGACACTAAATACATCCTGGCATGACTGTTTGTGCTAAAATAGTCTGACAATATAAAGATCAAGACTGCAAGATGCAGTCCATTGGCACTGTTTGCCTGTTTACTCATCGTCACTGCTGTTATCAAGGATGATAAAAGCAATCTAATTTACCCGTGGATTTCCCAACTACCAGAGCCAAATTCATGTTTTTCTGCTGGTTATAGGAAAACAGTTATTTTCAAGACATGTAATTCAAGCTACACTTATATTTGGGGGTATTGTGACACTTCCTGTCTCTGTTGTTGTACACGATGTCTTGGACTGTCTGTGGCTCTGATTCCGCCAAACTTTTAAATCTAATTTTGTTATAATTTCTCTGACAACTCAACACTGTAGCTGATTATTTATAAATGAGCAGTAGCACCTTGGTCTCACTGCTCACTCTCACCTTCCACTCTGGGACTTCTCATTTTAACATATTAGCCTCCTAGCATGGCTGCTTCCTCTCCCTGTGTCTTCCTGTCTCTACTCAGTGTGTGAAATGTTTCGTTATTCCTCTGCCTCTTTTAGTGAGAGTGGTAAAATTTAATGATTAAAGTTTTGTTTATTTACAGCCTTAGAGGCAAGGCTTAGTGAACTCGAGGTCCAGTTCATGAAATAGACTATTGTTCAGTAGGTGCAATAATTAGCCAGCAAGTACTGGCACACTAGCCAAGTGTAGCTGCTGTTAGCTGCTCCCCTGTAGCACCCAAGCAGCTGGGAAGTCAGGGCAGCTGGGTGACACTTCACTAGTCACTCAACTTTTGTAGCTCGTGGCTTTTGTCGCTTTTGTCACTTCTGTCCATTGAAAGTGAATGACTTCCGGCGATGTTACAGCTTTAGTCGCTCTTGGTCGGAACAGATGTTGACATTTTTCGTTTTGACTTTGACGGTAGGCAACATATCTTGAAAAGTTGAAATAAGGCAGTGTTTACTGTTGTGTAGCATCCCTTCTTCTTTTAACAGCTGTTTGCAAACATCTGGGAAGTGAGGAGACCAGTTGCTGGAGTTTTAGGAGCGGACTTTTGGTGTCAGGTTCGACACATTTTCGAAACAGAAAAATCAAAATGATAGAGAAATTTTGGGATTTAAAAAATATTTATTCAAACATCAAAGTATTGTTTTTGTTCTTTGAATATTGATGGCGCTATATCTGATCAATCTTCTGTGGTTTTAAACAGAATTTCAAGGAAAAACCGCTCCATCAAAATCCATCCATCCATCCATCCATCTATCATCTGTACCCGTTTATTCCTGTGCAGGGTCACGGAGGTCTGCTGGAGCCCATCACAGCGGTCTTCAGACAAAAGGCAGGAGTACCTGGACAAGTCACTAGTCTATCGCAGGACCACAAGGAGACAAACAACTCACACTCATGCAAGGGCAGTTTAGAGACACCAACTAGTGTGCACATCTTTGGACTGTGAGTGGAAGTACCCGGAGAGAATGTCAACCGGTGGACCGCGGAGGGTCAGCGAGCCACAGATTGGGCCTCACGTGACGCTATCAAAATACAAATGTCATCAAAAAAGATCTTTTTTTATACATTGAACAATGATGACAAGAATGAGTCATTTTTGTTTCTGTTTAGCAGCATATTTAAAAACAAGTCATTAATGAAACTAACATTGTGGTGTAACAGGACTCAGTTACATTCAGGATGTTACCAAAGCTCGTGTTTTTAAAGATAGAAAGGGTTCGCAGCTATAAAAGTGATATTTCTTCTGCCCTATTTGAATCCTTTGGGAATGACTGAGACTGTGCCAGCCATTCCTGCTCCATGCTACATCAACGGTGTGCTGGATGTGTGTCGATCCATGTTTTTGTTTAGTTCCATCTATTGACACACTGGCATGACGTTAGCATTAATGAAGTGACATGTTTGTGGTATTTCTGCCAGCGTAACAGATGTGGCACAACGTGTTTGTTTTGTTTTATCCACCATCTCTTCTCATCGGTCATTTCACTTCAAAACCAAACTGGCTCCAAACTCCTGACATGTTCCTTATTAGACGGTCTTCTATTTCTGGTACAACACCAAAAATGAAGCACGTTTCAACGAGCTAGCAAACGTTTGCATCCCTCAGAGCTCTACTGGAGTGGAACGTTTTTCTTGGGAGATGGGAGAAGCAGAAGGCATGTTAATATGCTATCTGTTGCGTTGCTTTGTTGACAGTGCCTTGCTGAGCTTAGTGAAAAATTCCCTAAGCCGAATAAGGCTCCAGAGTTGCTTCACTATTAATCCACCCAGCACTGTTTCTGCTGATTCAGTAATTCACTTGATCGATAAGATAACACTCATACCACTGAAAGTTGACTCAAGGTTTTCCTGGTTAACAACAGCTATTCACTCACATTCAAACACATTGTTATTTTTTCCTGGTTCATCAAACATCTCAGAGATGAACTTTTCTGTTGTTTTTTTTGTCTGATGATCAGTTGTTTCAACATCTGTTCCCTCCTCAGACACAACGGACACAAGGAGAGTATCTAGAAAGTGCAGAAAATAAGTTATAATTTCTCTACAGGACTTTCTTTTTCTATGGAAAGGTTATCTGGCCAGTCAATGTTAGCAGAGCCGTCAGCAGTTAAACTCACTAGTTCATCTAAATTCAACAATGACATGAAAACTATCATAGATTTCTTTTCCACATACCATTCATAGAATTTTGTAAGACCAAGAATGAGTCCATTCTGATGATATTTATTGATTGCTGAGATTTAAAATCCATCCAGTGATCTGCTGGTATTCTTGTTGTCAGCTACAATAACATAATGACATCCAGAATTTTATTGGGATTTTGCCATTTTAGTGTTTCAGTACTTTCTGCATAAAACAGTGCTCGAATCATTGTCTGACAGCTTAAATTTTTAAAATTCAGATGGTAAGACCATTGATTCACTATGGGTCCACTTCTGAAACTATGCCAAACATGTTATTTGTTTTTTGTTTGTTGTCAGAAGAAAAACAATCTTAATCCACCTTCATCTCTCAGAGGAGGTTGATGCTGAGAGTGAGTCAGAGGTCAGGGGTCAGTAGGCGGGGACAGAGCAGGGCGTACCTTCACCTCTCCCTCAAAAACACTACCACTTCAGAGTTGCAGCAGCCCGGAGTTCTCTGAGTATTTTGCAATTTAGTCATATATGTGTAGCAATATATATGAAAATAAAGGCTTCTTCTTCCTCCACTGGCTCCCTGTTCTCACTACAGATCATAATACCATCAGCAAACTTGACAATTCTCAAAATATGTATAACGCTTAAAAGAAAATGCCTGTAAATTCACTACTTAACCACACTGTGTCTATCTACATCCCTCTTGGGATAATATAATCCTGGAATATTCTGACTGCAAAGATATCTATAATACCCTATTGATGATGTTCTTTGGCCATTTATTGTAAACTCAGTGGTCTATTGACAACACCCTCTGAGCTTTATAAATCAAACCATCTTTTCTGGCTAAAAGGCCTTCACTTGACAGAACTGCTGTTGTCAGAACAAACCACCAGGAGGCTTTTAACTGCTTTTATTCTTCAAAAAGGATTAAAGTGTCACTGTCAACACTACACCAGATCTATTTGTGGCTTACATGGTGAATAATTCAATATGCATTCTGGGCCTGACTGATCACTCATGAAAGAGTGAAGTACTCACGCAACTGTCGAGTTGCAGGAGATCAATTTCAAGATGCATAAAAAAAACAAGGGAAAAGAATAAACTGGTTCTGGAATGTCTTTGCCTCACTACACTTGCTTGTGCTTGACCTCATAACTTTTTGTCAGTAGCAGGATATCTCCAAACTTAATAATTAAAATCTACTTAAAATTAGCTGAAGGTGCCTTCAGCTAATTTGATGGTGCCTTGGCAAGGATTCCATTCATGGAGGCCCAGGGTAAAACCTAAGAGGAAATCAAAAAAGGCTGAGACACTCAAGAAGATAAAGAATTAAAAGGCCTTTACTATGACATGGCTTAAGAATGCCAGTATATTTAGGCCTTCTTCAAGACTTAAAAGGTCTACTTCAGGTTGCTTCATATACTCTGGAAGCCAGACACAGGGTAGGTGTGTACAGGTGGTTAGACTGACTGGAGTAGTCAGGTGCAACATTCGAGAGCAGCAAAGGAGAACAAACACTGGAAGCTGAAAACTGTTTCAAAGTTATGTTTGAAGAAAAATACTACGATACTGATCTCCAAGTATTATTCAAATCTTTGTCAAATTCAAGGCCCATGGGCCAAATGTGGTCCTCGAGAGTTCGTGCATGATTGTCTTATATTTTAAGACAATATTTTAAGATTTAAAATAAATTTATGCTGCTTTCAAGCATGAGTTGACCATAAACTACATCTCCCACAAGCATTTTGATTGTTACCCACAAAGATAACGGTTTCTCACCGCTAGCCACCGCTAACCATCAAGACAATTTTCAAAACAAGTGGAAATGAACCAACATGTCCAAGAAGAGAAAAACTGATGCACAAGGAAGGCAGTTTCACGAACGATGGGAAAACAAATTCATGTTCGTACTTCAAGGTTAAAAACTAGTATGTTTTTTTTTTCTGTGAGGCAGTAAAAGAGTATAATCTATTTCAGCATTTTGACAGCAAACACAGAGCTAAGAATGCTAAATTTAGCCCTACGAACAACAAAGAATTTCAGTGTAATGAAAAGGCAGACTGTCATTGTAGCAGAATGTGTTCATAAAAGCTACCGCCAAAAACGATGCAAGCTAGCTTTGTTGTGGCTGAAGAAATGGGCAGGCAGCAAAATAACACAAACAATAAGAGAACACACATACACAGTTCATTAAAAACTGAGACAAGAAAGAAAGAAGAAAAAAAGAAAAAATACTGATGGCAACAGAGAACCAACTTTATATTAATATGTCACCACATTGTTGTTCTTTTTGTAAAATTCTTCTTCTGTCATACGTGTTGGTTGTGCCATAGTTCTGAAGTAAGGGGGTTAATATCATCAACTTGTTTATTATATTTTTCTTTATTTATTTAAAGAGTTTGAACACTGATTCAAGGAATGTCGTTTCAAACAACATTTATTTTTACATGTATGCAAATGCAAATATAATTATTTGTAACTTGAAAACATAAAAAATACAGATGTTATTTAATAAAAGTAATAAGATGCAGTTTAATTTATTTTAAATTACACTGCATTTTGTTTAGTGCTAAGCAATGATTAAAATTTTTAATCGAGATTAATGGCATGACTCTCTGCGAATAATCATGATTATTAAAAATATGGACAGACGTGCACAAAATTCAAATCAATAATTTATACTTCAAAAGCATTAACTGCATTACAAGTAATTGTAATCGGTGCTGTATCAGCATTTGTAAGGGGCCTAGAGATGACTTGTTGTAAATAGGCGCTATATAAATAAATTGAATTGAATTGAATTGAATTAAATTGTGGGAGAAACAAAAAGTGGTTAAACACCAACACAAATCAACTTTTTTCTCTTGATTCTTGTTTTTTTTTCATTGAAATTGACCATCACTTCTAAAATAAATTCATGACTTCAATGCTTTGTCTTGATCCACATTATATAAATCAATTTTGTTCTGTAACTACTAGCTCCTCCTTTAGTTCAGAGTTCTCAACTCTGCTCTGACTGCAGCTGGGAATACTGGGAGGCTGCTGTGAGACTAACCATCTCCCAGTGCTTTGGAATGGGGAGGGCCTCACGGCGCCATGTGTCAGTGATGGAATACCTGGCCATCATTGTAGTCTACGGAGGAGATGCAGCTGTGATACTTCAAAGATATCCAGGATCGATCATACAGCAGAACTGATAAGGGGTGGAGACTGACTTAAAAAGCATGAATTTGTTTTCCCATCATTCGTGAAACTGCCTTACTTGTGCATCAGTTTTTTCTCTTCTTGGACATGTTGTGGTTCATTTGTGGAGATTTCTCAATTCCACTTGTGAAAATTGTCTTGACGTCTAGCTAGGGGTGAGATACTGTTACCTTTGTGGGAAATAATCGAAATACATTGAGGGAGATGTAGTTTATGGTCAACTCATGCTTTAAAGCAGCATAAAGTATTTTAAATCTTAAAATATTGTCTTAAAATTTAAGACAATCATGCACAAGCTCTGGAGGGCCACATAAAATGACATGGTGGGCCACATTTGGCCCATTGGCCTTGAGTTGACATGTGGTGTACAGTCATAGGATACTGTAGGTTATCAGTTCTTATAGCTTGTTTGTGTTTATCTAATCTCATTTTCAGTTTGTATTTTGTTCCTCTAATATAGATAGTTGAGTCTGTGAACTACAAAAAAGATATTGCAATAAATCAGTGACTTGATATG
This sequence comes from Arrhamphus sclerolepis, assembly GCA_037176975.1. Classification (NCBI taxonomy): domain Eukaryota; kingdom Metazoa; phylum Chordata; class Actinopteri; order Beloniformes; family Hemiramphidae; genus Arrhamphus; species Arrhamphus sclerolepis. Next base: position 4,094,194 of record JBAMYA010000016.1, read on the forward strand.
ACATTTATGACCTTATACAACATCTGTGAAAAAGATAGTTTTTGTCATATTACTACAATGATTGCAGTTACTATACTCATGGTTACCTGATCTGGTGCTTAACCAGATTTCTTTTGTACAGGGGGAAGATGACTCTTAACAAGCTTATCGTAAAGTGTTGGAGCTCTCCTGAAACTTATGGTTGGCTCTTGGTTAGCTGGCTCCAGATAGTTAGATGGCTCCAGTTGGTTAGATGGCTCCAGATAGTTAGATTGCTCCAGTTGGTTAGCTGGCTCCAGTTGGTTAGATGGCTCCAGTTGGTTAGCTGGCTCCAGTTGGTTATATGGCTCCAGTTGGTTGGCTGACCACAGTTGGTTAGCTTGCTCCAGTTGGTTAGATGGCTCCAGTTGGTTAGCTGGCTCCAGTTGGTTGGCTGACCACAGTTGGTTAGCTGGCCCAATTGGTTGGATGGCCAGAGTTATAATAATTTGTTTAATTCTATACTGCTACACTGTGTGACAAAGTACACTTGATTAGAGCTCTGTTGTTGCCTCTGGTTTTTAACTGGTAACTGTTCTCTACTAACATATTTATTCCTTATTGTATTCTATATTCATGGTCTTGTATTTAGAACCTCTTTTCAAAAATCTCTGACTCATTTCCTAGGCATTTGTTTTCCCAAAATCCTCCTCAATTTGCCACAAATGTGTTTAAGTCTCTGAAAAAGACAGAGAGGTATGTTATCTATCAACCAAGGAGGATGGAAGCTGTCCGCTTTAAGAATTGTGTTGTGGTGTGTTGGTTTTCTAAAAACTGAGGTGTGAAGAACACATTATAATCTTTAAAGATCTAAGTCAAGAAAATTGATTTCTGTCAGAGAATAGACTAAATTTCAGATTGCTATTACTATTTCTATTTAAATACGTACGGAACTGTAAAAGTTCCTCCCTGACCTTGACAATAGCAAAAGAATGTCATCCATATACCTACCATACAATCTTATATGGCATTAAGGCTTGAAAACACAAACCTCTCCTCCCAGAGTCCCATGAAAAGGTTAGAATAGTTACATGCAAAGCATGCTCCCATTGCTGTACCTTTTGTCTGTTTATATAATTGATTCTGAAACAAAAAACAACAACAACAAAAAAAAACATTGTTATTCAAGGTCCGTTCAGCAAGTTGCAAGATGAGAGTTCCAGTGTGAGAGAGCCTCCAATCCCTGATCATGGTCTATTTTAGTATAAAGTGATTCTACATACATAGTCACTAAGAATGATGATTCAATGTTCTTGGTAACTATACTTTTATTTAATACATATATATTATCTTAAATAAAAGAGGGCAGGTTCTCTACAAATGGCTTAAAATGAAAATCAACAAACTGAGATGCTGGTTCTGTCTGGTATATGTTTCATATACCAGACATAAATAAATAAATAACATAACATTAATAATATTACTCTCTCTATATAATTTCTTTTCAGGAATTAATCATTAAAGAATTGAAATAAATTTATATTCAGCTATCAAGCACAATCAAAAAATAATCAGATTTATTCAGTTTTAAAAAATCAAATAAGGTGAATAAGTAATTTAATTAAATATGAACATTGAAGTTCTTTTTCTTCTC
>JBAMYA010000016.1:4108283-4122311 GCA_037176975.1 Arrhamphus sclerolepis
CTGTCTTAGTTCCAGACTGTCCTGACTCATTTAATAGAATCAATGTTGTCTATCTTCCGTAGTCTCGCTCTCTTCTCCTTTTTCAGGAGGTTTCATGGTGATGCTCTGGTGATGATGTCGTCGTGGTGAAGCTGTCGTTCAACTACACCTGTCGATTGGATGCTGCTGTGGGATGTTCGCCAGTGTATCTTTCCTGCAGTCCGGACCACTACATATCTACATTTAAGACCTTCCTTTTTGCCTTTAGCTCTGTAGTCTCAGACAACAACTCCCATATAGTGCATCCACATTTTATGTCACAGCCTTATTCCAAAATGGATTTAATTCATTCTTTTCCTGAAAACTCTATGTACGATAGCCTGTATATCAGTGAGCATGTGTTGCAAACTAAAAACTGTGAGAAGAAAGGTAGGTTATCTTCTCACTGGGCTGATGGAGTTAAGTGTCTTCATCTTTGGATGGATGAAACAGGGTTTGAACGTTCTAGAGAAGAATCTGCTGATCGTTCGGCAATATTTGACTGGTTTAACTTCATCAGCACCAACTTTCCCAGTGAGCTGCTTTGCTGAGTCCCCGTTGCTCATTACTTCAAGTTTATGTTCTCTTCAGAGGAAGTGACATCAATCATCCATGAATCTGGACAACCAGGTTTTTTTCTTCTTAACTCATTTAATGACATATTCATGTTAAAACCTTATAATAAAATAAGTCATTCTCCTAAACAGTTAAGAGGCCCAGCTTCATTGTGACTGGTGCAGTCACAAGCTGCTCAGACTACGTGAAATACCGTAGTTTTCTCATTTTTATTTCTTTTAGTTTAAAAGTTAAGGCTCAAATTAAAACTGAAGTTTTTTTCTTGCTCTCGAAACACTTCAGTTGTATCGATGTTGGTATAACAAGAACTGGAAGTCAAGGTTTGAAATAAGCCGCTTCCAGGAGCCACTGCAGCTTTCTGACTGTTGCTGGGATTTAAGATAATGGGAGAAGTGGAGGTGGAGTAGAAGAAATACCTGTGTTCACCTGGACAACAGACTGGACTGGAGACGCAACACTGACGCCGTTTAGAAGGGACAGAGCAGACTTTCATCTTGAGGAAGGTTACGTCCTTCAGTATTTGCAGAAATTTGCTGCATATCTTTTATAAATATGTTGAGGAGAGTTCAGTCTGACCTGCAGTCATCTGTTGTGGGAGCTGCATCAGAACCAGAGACCCAGATCTGCTCTGGAGCCCATAAAGGAGGAAACATCAAGGAAAACCCTCAATGTCCTCTACACACCACCGTTATTCAGCAACAGTCTTCAGGTCCACTACAGGAGATCCTTCCTGCTCACAGCTAACCATCTACAATGAATCTTTGAAGAGATTTAAATTAACTGCAAAAATAGGTTATTTTTTTTCCAACTTCCATTTCTCAAAACAACAGCCCTTTGATGGATGGAGAAACTATGGAGATGGAAGGACAAATGGTGCAAGTATCTCTCTTTCTACTTGTTCTAGGAGGGTCTAAGGTGGCCTTGAAAAAAAGGCCTAGTTTACATTTTCACAACCTGAATAAAGGTTTCACAAAACTCTTTATGTTCTTCCCTATCCGAGACAAATTATTCCAGGCTTGAGCAGCCCAGGTGTTTTTGACTGGGACCTCATATAAACGTGGTCCAAATATCAAGTCAAAATTTTTTTTACAAATCAAAAAGTGGTTTCACAAACCAGTTTAGAGTATTCTTTACGACCCAAAGACTAATTTAATGCAGGTTTGAGCAGTCTAGGTATTCTGGTTTTTGACCAGCAGCGCTGAAATGACCCTTCAGCCTACCAATCAGAAGCCTTTTGCTGATCAAGCGATCTAAACTTAAGCCTTACTTTGTGCAGTTTTGAACCACCAGTTATAATCCACCTTCAAGTTTGAACCAAAACTGCCCCAGCTGCACTGTTTTTTCTTTTAAATACACATGGTTAGAAATGATTTTGATTGCATGTCATATATTGTCCATGAAGCACCTGTAAGGAGTTCCAAATACTACAGTTCTACTATGGGGTAAAAACATTTGTAATTGCATCATCAATATAGTACTGCATAGTATAACATTTACTAAACACTGTCAATAGGTGTGAAAAGCAGAAGTGAAGGAGGGAAGAGACATGTTTAACCAATTTATTCATGGACATACACTTACAGTTATTGAGTACATTAGTATTTTTGTAGCATAGCATTTTGCCTTGACAACAGCTGCTCAGAAGGACTCCAGAAACCCTGTCACGTCCTTTTCCAATCAACATTTTCTGAATGCTCCCTGCAGAATGAGGTACCCTGACATTCCATAGCAGAAAGAATTCCGCCCAACGTAACCAACACTTGGCTGCTCTCATAACTAAAAGGCAGTATGAACGGACTGGGAGGGGAGCAGGCTAGGTTTCCTCTTGGTGCTCCCTCCTGGATGCAAGTATTGCTCTGACATGCTTTTCTGTGGCCTTCTGGGTAACAAAGGGAAGATGGCTGAGGTGAGGAGGGTGATGGATCATTGGCCAATACAATGGCCTTATCATGCTTGCCCTCTTTCACAGTGATCAGGAAAAAAAAAAAGAAAAAAGAAAAACAACTTAACATCTCAAGGTTGGTCTGAAAGCTACCTGATTAGACGGGAACTGGCTTCACAAGAAGTAAAGGCCATAAACTGAATGGGGGGAGGGGGTGTGACAGGTTCATACTTTTTCCTTGTAGCCCCCTGTGCTACATGTGCCCGATATTGTCTCTCCAAAGCATCTCCAAAATTTGCCTCCTCTGATAAGAAAGGTAATGCACTTAAAAATCGGCTGGCAAAAGCTCAACTCTCTACGGAGCGAGGTTGCACCACCACACCTGAGGCCCTTCAGAAGGAGGGCATCAAAGAAAGCGCTGCTTACAAGGAATACTCAGCTAACTGATGACAGAACGCCACTGATACGCCACACATCAGTACAAAGTGCAATAGAAAAGACAACAGCCACACCACAGTGAGCCTATACGGAGCCTGAAGCACAAGGTTATGGGACTGGGTGGCCCCAGTACTGGTCATCCTGTCTTAAGTGTCTAACCCTTCCTCACTGAAAGAATTCTCTGGAATGTTCAAGAGATTCATACTGACTGTGCCAACTCCTGGAAGCAAACAAAATCACCAAAAGCTTAATTTTAGATTCATTTTAAACAGTCCAGTTGAAAAGTGGCAGACTTGGGATCAGCGATGGTGCCAAGCCAGTCCACTTACTGGAATGTACGGAGTGAAAAGCAGTGAGCACAAATGGCACAGGAGGTGAATAACGACTCCAATTCTGGATCCCATGCTCAGGAATATTAGATTAACTGGAATGGCTGCCCAGGTGCAAGTCACATCTGTCCTAGAGTCTCTAGGTTGGGAATGCTACAATGCCTTGTAGTGCTGGAGGCCCCACAAAGAGGAGAACGGGGGGCGGGGCGGGGGCGGGGCAGACACGAGGGTCAATCAGAAATGATCAACCTGGAACTTTGGTTGGAGGAAAAGGGAGGCATATAAACTGACACCACTGTGTTGCAGTCTAAACCACAGCTGTTGTCTAAGAGCAAATACAACAAAAAAACTTCACAAGAACCCAAACTAGTTTAGCAATGAAGAAACAAGTTCATGCTTTGAGTTATTTTCCTGTAGTCTACTGAACAGAGGAAAAGAAGGAGAAACGGGTCTAGTAAAATACTATGTATATCGAGCCAAACAGCTCCCAGTATATTACCATAAGTTTTTGTAACAAAAATCTTGAAACCTTTTCTTCAAATTCCCTACCAAGAAAAATACAAAACATTATAAGGCGATAACTATATATTTTTTTTTCTCAATCTGTTTTTTTTCTTTTTAATTGAATAAGCTGTTACAGTGCAGTTGATCCTCAAGGCAGCCAGGCAAGGCCTCACTGTTGCTTGCACTCAGCTGGGGGGGCTGCATCCTTCTGAAAGAGATCACAAGAGGGTGGGGCTCATTAATACCAAGACCAGTAACCACTCACCAGTAACCAGTAACCAGATCCACTCACAGCCAAAGCCACTTCAAGACTCAACACTCAAGAAGCTACATACTTGAAAGATGCTCATTTAAATAGAGAATTAACAAATCCAGACTTGATGAAAAGGGGATAATATTCACCAACAATGGCTGGGTTCCAGGCTACCACAAGTTCAAATGAGTCTGTCAACCTTTGAGTTTGGATTTTTCACCGGTCAGAAAGAAATACATTACACGTTACTTTTACTTTAATACCAATTTTACTTTATTTTAACTTACGACATCTATTTTGAATTTCTGTCCAATGTCAAACAGCCCAGAATGTTCTGAGTGCAGTTCGCAGAGTTGATTAACTTGACAAAGTTAGGTTTTAGAAAACCTTTATTTATAAAAAGCAGTGTCAAATGGCAGCTGTGAATGCACGTCACATCTGCTGCACTGCTTTCTAGATACATTCTGTTTTTTTCTTTCCCGTTGGAAAATTCAAAGTTTTGACACATGGATCCAGACGTATACGCCGATCAAGCACAACATGACCGGTGACGGGTAACATGAGTAAACCATACTCATCTTGTTACTGTGCAATGTTCTGCTGGGAAAACCTGCATCCTGTTCACTTTAATCTTGTTTTAGCAACCACCATTTAGCGTGTTATTTTCTAACAACCTTTTAGGATTGAGTTTTTACATTTCAAGGAGGTTTTCATCTAGTGCCATACAAAGAGTTGAGACCGATTCCACTACTTTGTTAGTTAAAAGCTGATGCTGGACGTCGGCTGGCCTGGTTCTAGTCTTGCTACATCTATCTGGAAGCTCCACATGTGCAACTAGTTTGGTCAATGTGAGAAATAGAAAACCCCTGTGTGCAAGTTAGAGATGCTTTGATGAACAAAGATCACTAAATATTTCCAGTTTTCATGCAGAGTTTAACTGCTACTGGCTCTGGGATGATTAAAGTAAAATTAAAAAAACACCTCAACTCAGTTTCATCTGGCACTAAAGAAATTAGTTTCCACAATTCTGCAGAGGCTGAACTACACCAAGTAGGTGGAAACTTGATCCCATGTCTTCTCAGTCACAGACAGAAGCAGACATTGCTACTGCAAACAACTGACCTTTTGTAAAGTGTTATCACCTAATGTCTTCACAAACTCTAAATCTGTGTCACAGCTGCAGCTTACCTAACAAAAAAAACCCAACAATTTTTAATGCATTTGTTTATGTTTGGGGCTTCTTCTAATTCAGCATGTTGGAAGCTGACAGATGCATTTAGGGGTGACTGATCACACAGAACTACAATGCAACATCATTTTGTCCCTGTGCATAGATATAGCTTGGAATGAACTCCAAAAGAATAAATAAATAAAAAATCACTCGTAACAGGATTTTAAATAGGATAAAATGGAGAAAATACAGCAAATAGCAAGCATCTTCTCATAGATGTACTTCTAACTTGCATTCTTATTTCTACCCACTGCAGGTTTTTCTTGAAAACTAAGACCATCTTTTTCTTACACTTTGCACTTTGTTGGCATTTTTGTGTTTTAGGAAGCCAAGATTTATTGGGTCTAACGTTATGATGGAGCAGTCTTCAAAAGCTATTAGCTTTGGCAATAAAGCACATCTGGGAAAACGTATGTCTACAGTACTGATTTTAACTTAAATAAATAAAGAATACTGCTGAAAAACAGACCAATAATGCAAAAATGGGCATCAACATACATTGAGAAATAAAGCACAGAATTTATGGTGGAAATTTTTCATCCTGAAAAAGTCAGAACTAGCCTGCATATGTAGAAAGGACAATTTCAATATGGGAGCAAAACAAAACAAAAAAAAACCAAACCAAACCCAAGGATGAGTAGACAAGCTTCAACATACAGGAATTATGTCAATCTCATTATGGGTTACAGTATAGAACAAAAACAAACCAGTAGGTTAGTAATTCGGGAGAGTGCAGGACGGCGGCAGAGTAGGAGGTACGTATGTATAGGGCGGGGGGGAAATGCAGAGAGATGGTGGATGGAAACCATGGAAAGGAAAGCAAAAGCCAGAACAGAGTGTGTGAGGGGTGGGGGGTGTGATGGTAGTAAGCCGACAATTCAAACTGTACCTACCAGGATAGGGTTATTTTCTACAGTCACCACTTAAACCTAGTGAGGAAAAATTTAAAGAGTAGCTGACAAAAGATGCAAGTGACTGGAGATGAAGAAACATTTAATGAATAGGAAAAGAAAGCAAAACAAGCAGAATCCAAAATGTTCAAGGCCCTTTTGCCCACTGTACTCAAGCCAAAGTGGTTAAGAGTTAACAAGCTGTAAAATGTAATCCAAAATCCTGCATGAGTCACTTTTGTAGAGTCTGAGCTTATCGACTTCATGCAATGTTTGATGCACCAAAGCTTTGAACACAGTTCAACTGTAGATTTCATGTTTTACAGGCAGGAACATGTCATTTGTTTTACTGAGCTTTCTTCAATTTCACTCGTTTCTCTTTAAACTAAAAGGAATGTTCACTCTTGAAAAGGAGTCTTCATAAATCAACTTTCAAATATGCAGCTAATCAAGCTCAACGTTTACATCCAGCTAAACAGCATGCCTCTATAGGACAAGAGAAAAACGAACAAAGCTTGGGATTATCAAATGTAAAGGGCCTAGAGGTGACTTGTATATAAATAAATTGAATTGAATTAAAGTTGTAGTTCCATGACAGAGCAATAAAAACAAACTTTCTCATCAGCTAATAATATGATCACTACGTTGAACATCCCACCCTACTTTAAGACCAAACAGTACCAGGAAAAAGTTAGAATGACCTCACAGTGGTTTTAAGGCCAAACCTTTCAGAGGGACTGCTAGCACTCATCCTCTTTCTGGATACTTGATCTGTGTAGCCTCAGGTTAGGTTTTAGTAACATGCAGCATTCACACTTAATTGGTGAAGGTTGTGCTGAAAACAAACGTCAAATTTGTACACTCCATCTTGGTCTGAAATACAAATCAAAACCCTGACAAGATAAAAAGATGCAAACCAAAAGCTGTCAAGAGTACACGTTCATTCTGCACAGATCTTAGTCTTGTAGGGACAGCCCGTCTCTACCTGCTGCTCAGGACCGTTAGGATACTAAAATGTGCTTTGCCAAGGGATCGTCTTTGGAGCAACACTAAATGTGACTTATGAAAAGTGAAAAGGTTCTGAGATAACTGCTCTCCACTGCTTCAAGTAAGAGCTGCAAAGAATATCCTGAGCCAACTAAGTTTAGAAGTGCTGAACAAGGCCTTTGTCAGGACATAAGAGGTTTTTTCAAAAGTGGCCTGTGTGCCATCTCACCTTGGGATCATAGTCTGGGTCATTTTCTTCATCAGCCTCCTCTTCACCCTCCTGATAACACAGAGCAAATTCAGTCTACTGGTTTTCCTCAGTACAGTCACAGTATTAAAGTACTAAACCATGCAGGCTGTGTATATTATATTTTTCAAAACAGTAAAAACTTTTACCTCATCATCTGCCTCTTCCCCTTCTTCATCATACTGAAAAAAAAAATACATAAATTATATATGCACATACTCTCAAAGGGCTAATCAATTTGTACCATGACAAAGTCCAGAATGCAACAGTAGTGAAGCAGGATAGTGAAACATGACGTACTGAGAACGTGATATTGGAGACATGTACTTACATCGTCGTCGTCATCTTCTATGGCTTCCCCTGTGAAGTAGAGTACGGCCCGAGGTACAATGCGCTCACGAATGAAGTGACCGATTTCAAAGTCTGCAGCCAGAACAGCTTCTGAATCCTCATCCTGAAAGCAGAACGCTAACATTTTAAGCATTTTCCACTCTTTTCACCAGCAGCATGCAGCCACCACTGGTAATGACCACATGCTGGGGGTGGAAGAACATCTCATCTCACATTCATATTTATACAAGGAACTGTGTGAAGTGTGACTTTACACAGGGAAAAAACTAATCTAATGAAAAAGTATTTTAAAATTTTAAAAAGGGGCATCCCAAATAAATAAAACAAAAACTGATTGATGTTTATATTTGAATGAGTATTCACTTTTGAAATTCAATCACTTGTTTGGAGCCACCCAAACCTGAAAATATTGCAGCGATGGGTTCAGAATAACTGGGAACTGTGATGTCACAGATTCGCAGCAGAGTAGTTATAGAGCTTCTGTTTATTTATCTCCACCCAACTTCATATCACGCTGCATTGCTGTAACCCATAAAAGGTCATGGTTATGGCATCGACTTGCCACAGGAGAGGAAGTGTAGTAGAACTGAGTGGTGGGTTTGCAACTGGCACTATACGACATGAAGCTTCAGATTAGGAGACATTAAACTACATTAACTAGTTCAATTACTTCATTACTGCAGACGTTCTTGTGAAATCCTTTACAAAAATAAACAAAAAGAAAAGATACGTTTGCAATGACCACGATGACCAAATATACATCAGCGTTCACTATAAAACATGTTCACACATCTTCTGTACAACTGATGAAGTATTAAAGTCTGACTTACCAACTCTCCATTTTCTGGAACTGAAAAGAAAAAAAAAAGGTTAATATAAAATAAATAAATAAATCAAAGCTTGAAACGATTACTGTCCATAATTTCTGCCCTCTCATCCTTACCCTCTGGTGGTGTGAAGAAGTTGAAAAAGGAGTCATTGGGGACCGTTTTAGTGACGGTCCTCACCGTTCCACGACCCTTGTGCTTCTGTTTTTTCTTGATCGTTTTCAGCGTGACGTTCTTGCCCTTTGTCCAGTCAATTGTGCAACTGTTGGGACACGCAACCGGCAGAAAGCACACCAAGATGACAAAATGCCATGTCACATTTTAGAATTCTAACTGGTAAAGTCAAACACAGAGAGGAGCTATAACTGGAAAACTTTATACATGCAAATCAAATTGGTGCACTCACCCTGTGCAGGACATGATCTCTGGTCCATCGAAGGAGAAAGGGTCACTCTCGTCAGGTTCTGACCTCATCTTGTAGGTTTTTGTTAACACTGTATTTGTGAAGAAGTCATTGGGCTCAAAGTGGAATTCTAATGAGAAGCTCTGGTGAATGCCAAAGGAACAGCAATTAAAGATGGTTCAAAGTCAAAACAGTTTTAGCTGTTTAAAATGACCACTGGACGCACTCACCATCGGCTGCCCTGGGTCAGAGAATTTTACTTTAATATCTTGTAAATGTTTTAGTATTGGTTCATCATGTTCCTGAGGAAGAAATAAAACAAAAGGCAGCATACAGAGGATGACCAAGAACTGCTTTTCTTTTTAAAAACTGGTATTCCCCATTTGTCAACATTCTTGATGCAAACTTTGGCCCTCAGGTGGAACCAAATCATGAGTCTGGGAGAACTTACCTGCAGCATGTCACTGAGCAAGTCCACATTTTTGAAGACTGTTAACCAGAATTCTGGGATGCCTTTAGGGTCTTCCTTCTCTTCATCCTTCTTCTCTTCCTCCAACTTGGCCTTTTCCTTCATCTCATCCTGGTTAGGAGACATTCCAACATCTTCAAAACAAGGCTTGCTCAGCTGTTTTCATATATAAACCACTTCATGAAAATATGGAAACCAACACCACCTACACTAAATAATGAACATTAGTTACTATATATTAGGGTTCTATGATACAAAAGTAACAATACTGATTTCATTAAATGTACACATGCTCTGCAACACAGACAACTGAACTTTAACAAATAAGGAACATTGTATTTTAGTTTTTCTTTACAGGCCTTTTATGCATCACAGGAAGAGTAGCTTATTTTCTGGAAGTTGAAATTACAAACCACAAGTTGTGAATAAAGAACCAGCAAAAAAAAAAAAACCAAAAACCAAAAAGCCGTTAATCATCTGTACCTGCTTACTTACTGTCAGTTCTTCCTCCTCGTCTGCCTTCCATTCACATTCCTCATCTGTGGGCTCATAAGCTGCTTTCACTATGTCGCTTCTCTGTAAGGAGGAAAAAAAAAAGTGCCAAATTTTTTACAAGTGGCACACATGTGATGCCACCTTCAAACAATTAAATATAAATTTGTCATTTACTTATCTTGGTAATCTGTTCATTATTTCCTATTATTCATTTATACAACAAACAAGCCTATAATGTATTGTTAGCAAAACACTAAAGAATCAACCAGTTTAGGAGGAGTGAACCTCATCTGATAAGAAAGCCGGGTATCAGAATGTTTTTTATCATGCATAATCATAGCAAACAAATATGGTCTGTGCTGCAGACTCAAACGTGGAAAATGTGTTCTAAAGTTTGTTTTTGTTTGGGTTCTTCCTCTATCACACTCAATTTCTCTTCTGTCAATACTTTCTTCTTATCTTATCCATCTGCTCTATGAGCTTGTTTCATTGATGTTGGTGTAACATAATAGTGTAAACAATTCGGGATTTGTCCATTCGGGAAGAGCAGGAAGTTACTTTGCCGACAGCAGGCACAGATGATCTCTACAGCTACGCCATGCATCTCTGTGCAGTGACCGGTATACCATGTAACCCCAGTGATTGGTCTACTTTGTAGATTTCTTCATCTTCCCCACCTCTAATACTCTATCGTCTTCAAGTCGGGTAGAACAACAGTTTGCTACAATGTCTGTAAAAAAAAAAAAATGATTGATCCTATACTGATCCATTTATCAGCTTCAACTCAAGTAAAATATACTTTATTTGCTTCGTTGCCATGTCTGGGCAAAATACAAGAAGTAAACAAAAGGAATCTCAGAACTGAGAGATACAACGCCATCTAGCAGCTGGTGGTGCAACAACAGAGCAGCACAATTAATCACAAGTATAAATGCCAGACGGTGTCGGGGCCACAGGGACATAGCCGTCATCCAGAAGCATAAATCAGGGTTAAAAACGGCACTGCAATGAAACAGCAGCAAAAGGAGCTCTGAATTAAGCTTCTGCATGGCAACTACGCATGTACCATATTAACCTCCATACCACCACGCAGAACCTCATAGTTGCCATTTATGCTTGTTCATTGCTGTCACTCAGTAATCACACTATACACAAGATGGCAGTGCGAGTTGTGTCTGCAGCGCTGTAGCTTGCAGAGCTGAGCTTCTTTTTACTCTCTCTCTTTACATACTTCAGACATGGCAATAAAGCAAATTGATCACCTTGTGTGTGTAATGGAGAGGATAAATGTTGAGCAACACTAACTTTTACAATTTACCTTAAATCCCCAAAACAACCTTCTGTTGACCAACGGCATATTAACTACACACTGTTCATCAAGTCAGATATCCATCATTCTAAGATTTACCTTCTACTGCAAAAATGCACCACGGCAATGAAACACAGTGATGTGCATAATGTATAACTACATAAATATGGAATGTGAAAAATCACAATCAAGAATAGGTCATACTTTGTCAAAAAGGGGCTGGTAGAGGGCAGCATATTTTCTCTCCAGCTCATGTACTTCTTCATAGAACTTTGCCTCGATGTGGGCACATTTGGCCTGCAGGTTCTTCAGGGCATTTACACGTCTCTTCACAACCTTTGGTAAACTGTGGGAACAGGAACAGAGAGGTTGTTGAGAGCAATCCTGGAAAACTTCTGCGACATGTTTGAGTTAATTTTTCTCTGACTTTACTTTTATTACAATATAAACACTTCTGACAAGCTTTGCACAGTTATTACTGATACTGAGTCAAAGTAGACAAACAGATGAGCATTTCTTCTATGTTCATAAAATCTCAAGATACAACATTGCCAAAACTATCAAGCATTTTAAATATTTGAAAGTACAGTAGAAAATATGCTTAATGGAAATCAATTTGTTGAGCTTTAAACTGCAGGGCCTACAGTCTCCCTGGAGGATTGGCAGCACCTATTGAACATTACACATTAATGACCAAATTCAAAACAACTATAATCTTAATGTACAGAAGAAAATCTGAAACAATTTCAGTCCTGGACTGGATTTCTCATTTAGATGAATGTGCCAATACTCGACTAAGAGATATGTATACCATATATCAAGTTATGGCTCTCTGTCACAATCCAAGTCTTTCTCACTGCTTCAGTAGGCACTTTCATGCTAACATTCTGTAAAATTTAGGTAAACGCGTGTCTCCAGTTGTACCCCAGTGAGGTCATTTATACGTACTATATAAATAAATTTTATTGACACAGTACAGTTATTGTCTACATGTTCTATTGCAAAGGTTTGAACAAGCAGTGAGCAGCACAGCCCTGCAGCTAAGAGACAGCTACATTCCCACAGCATCCAAGAACCTCATATGACTGACGACAGTTGTTCTTACAGCCGCTGAATAAATATTAGTCTTGTGCTCCACTAGATGGCAGCAGTGCCATTCTCAAGTGACAACGCAGTGCGCTGACCACCTGGTGGACCGTATGAGAGATGGAGGTGGAGAGAGAAAAAGGCATGCGTAGTCCAACGTCTTGAAGCAGCTTACAATTGAACATTTTTTTGGTGGCGGTAGTGAGTGGCAAGAGAGAAGGATATGGCGATTGTGGAGAGGAGGAGCTCAGGAGATGAGCGCGAGCCGTGGACGATGAGCCCGGGCCGAGCGGACATTGTCCGCCAAGCTCGCAGCATGTTGTTCCCACTGTGCCTCAGCCCAGCTCCACAGGAGGAGCTCACCAGCTGGCCAGACACATACTTGGGCCCCTGATGCCCACCAGCAGGAAGGCAAGGCCAGCGAGGAGGCACAGGGCCTGTGCACGTACGTGCCAGCGCAGCGATACAAAAGGGCCTGTGCACGTACGTGCCAGCGCAGCGATACAAAAACTTGGCAGTGAATGAGTTAACCCAACTGACCACCTCATCTCCTAAAATTGTATGTGAATTAAATTCCATAACCAACTAATATTTGTTGTGTAAACTAGCAATGGTAGAAAGTCTTCAGACAAGTGATCACACATCACTGCTTCTAATCCTCGCCTAATTTCACAAACCTCCAACAGATGTTTTAACACACAAAATAACTGAATTCAAAGTTTTTGCCCTCTTAATTATCTCTCATTGATAATCTGTGCCAGAACAATCCTTATTGCAGCAGTGATTTTATTTTTTCAAAAACAGTATTTCAATAAAATGCAACTTTTCTGTGCTCAAGTTTTCAAAGGACATGATCTATATACAGTGTTAACCCTCTGCTGATTAATACTGCAGGTGCCTCAATCTCTCACAATGCAACTAAACATAATTTGCTTAACTTTTAACTAAAACGGTTTCTTATACCATTACTTTCATGATGAAGTATTCACACTGCATTTGGAGCAACAGAAGTACCTTCATTTTGCTTTCATTCACATCTTTCCATGTTACACAGCCACTCAATAGACACGTTTCCATTAGAGGGCATCTGGGTAAAACTAGCACACTGGAATCTCAACAGCTTCATCCTCAGTCCTTTCAACCGCCATGTTCACACTGACGTGACAGAGCCAGCTTCATGTAAACTACCACTTTCACCACCAATAAATAAAAGTTGGAAAAAACAAAGAAATAAAAAGTAAAAATCAAAAATTAAAGAGAGAAAAGTGGTTGTCGCATATCTGTTTCCTGTTCGTATGCTCCAAGGTAGAGAGAGAGGGCTAGAGAGAAAGAGAGAGAGGGCTAGACAGAGAGAGAGGGCTAGAGAATAAAATGCAAAGAGAGAGAGAGAACTGTATTAAGCCCCGAAGGAAATTCAAATAGTCAAGTGCTCATCATCATCATGTGTATAAAATTATATATATATATAAATAAATAAATAATGGTGGCGCTGACTGCGAAGACAACTCTCAAGAAAACATAAGACTGAATGTTGTCATCTCTTCACAGATTCATTAGATACATTTTTCGATATACATTTGCTACTTATAGTTCATGACAGCGTAATATAAGTGCTTCTCCCATGTATTGATCTGGGCTGAGTGTATTAAGAAGGGAGATAGAGCTCCAATTTATGTGAAAAATCTCATAGTTCCTTACTGTCCTAGTAGAACACTCTGCTCCCTGAATGCAGG